>PVHP010033457.1:0-19750 GCA_004024765.1 Zapus hudsonius
CCAGGTTGTTAGGCTTTGCAGGTAAATGCCTTAACCACTCAACCATCTCTCAGCCCCTTCCCAGCTCTTTTAAATCATCCACATACAGTAGAACAGAGCTGCCAGCTCAGTTTCTGGAGAGGGGCCTCTGCAAACACATCCTGAGAAATGGCAGTGAGTTTAAAGGGTGCACCTAGTTGAAAGAGCAAAGCTCATAGCTTTCTTCCATTTCCCTCATCTCTCTACCTAATCCTTCACTGTCAGCACATTCGGGATCCTCTCATTGATAAAAATGAGGTCCATGTTGCTTTGGCTTGAGGCTGCCTGGTGGGAATTTGGGACAAGCTGCTAGTGTACAAGGAAGGACATAAATAAAAAGATAGAAGTCATTCAGAAGGGCTCTGCCATCAGGAAGATCGTTAAAATAAGTCACTGCATATCCCTAACAGCGGGGGAAATTTATCATCACACCCATCCAGACTTTGCCCAAGAGGTTTTAAAAATGTGCCACAGTTTGTCCCATAGACATCCGAGAACATTTATGAGTTTAATCTAGTATAATCTTCAAATGTGAATGGCCTCTACCAAGGTTGACAGTAAGTTTAATTTGTTAAAATGTAGCAAAGTAGGTCACGCAGCCTGCAAGGGTAGCTCGCAATAACCAAAGGATCATAGTTGATGATGGGAAACTCATTTCGGAGATGCGAACTCAAGTAGCCTGTGTTTTCTGGAGAGACAGAACCAACCGCAAAAGTTCAACATTGATTTGCTTTCCAGCCTCCGGCATCTACTGTCCCCATATGACTAAGTCCAGGAAGAGTGGAGGTACGCATACAGCACCCTAACTCCTGAACCAAAGACACCCCAAATGCCTGCATCGAAAGCATAAAGAATGGAAAAGGAGCGGAAGGCAGAAGCAGAGGGTGGAGTAGAGCACCCACAAACCAGGGACCTGGGAAGTACAGGGATGTGCTCTCCTGCCTGTGCCAGGATCTCCCACTCTGGCCTGCAGAACTGACAGAATAGTTTTGTCCTTTGAAGCCACCATCTTGTGACCTTTGTAACAGCCACATGAAGCTTGCTGGTCTTTTTCCATGGCATCTCCTGAGCAATTCACTTATAGCTACCTGAACATTTTTAAAATAAATAGCTGACATAATTAATAATAATAATGGCATCAACCATCTAGTGTCTTTTTCTACCTGATACTGTGCTAAGTACTTGATATGTATTATTTTTAATTCTTACAAAAACTGAGGTAACTAATATGTCCCCATCTGACAAAAGAGGAAACAGACGGGATGTGCCAGAGTGATATTTACAGTCATTTTATCTACAATAATTAGACTTACTAAGTGTAGCCGTTACTTTCTCATTGCTGGGACAAAATACCCAATCAGAAGCAGATAATAGAATGAAAAGGGTTTCATTTGGCTTACAGTTCTGAAGGGTAGTCCATCATGGCGGGGAAGACATGGCAGGCCTGAGCAGGAAGACTGTGTGTCATCATCACATTGGCTTAGAGGAAGAAGAGGGAACAGCAAGAAGGGCCTGGGTGGCAAGGCCTGTCCCTAGTTCATACTTATCTTCCAAAGATTCCAGAACCTTCCCAAACAGCTGCAAACCAGGTGTTCAAACACATTAGCCATTAGGGGACAATTTGTAGTGAAACCACCACACTAAGTTCTGTGAAGCTGTACATCGCCTGGAGTATCTTCTAGCGTCAAAGAATCCAAACCAGAATGACCTTTGCAAGGTGCTTACACTTGAATCCTTGATTCCATAACTGACACAATCAGGCTGGTTGGAATTACCTTGAAATTGAGTTCAACCCATAAACCGAAAAGAAGCATAGGCCAATAAAAATGTTTACGACTGGTAGGTCTTGGCCATGCGTGGCTCGTAAGCACCTCTTGGATCCCAAGTCACATATAAGAAAAGGCTGAGAGTTAGAAGACATTTTGTGCAAACCGCAGAGCCAACCTCGAGTTCACTGAGATCAGAACGAAACAATTTACCTCTCGGAGCATCCTACCTTCAACTGACCTTGCTGCTGAATGCTGACTGTAAGTTTTGTGCGTGGCACTTTCCAAGTTCAAAGTAAGATGGATATATCTTAGTAATACATGGTGGAGGAAAATCAATTTCTGTGATAAATGGTGTGGTGCTATTCTTTCTTGGGGCGCCGTCAGCAGCCCCGTCAGAGCGCAGCATATCCATTCCTGAAAGGCGTGCACCACAGCGCTTGCTACCTTGGGATGCGTTAGGCTGAGCTGCGACGAACAGGAAAAGACACCACATCTAATCACTGCGTTACAATAGCCTGGGGAACTTCTCATTGGGGGAGAGATGCCTACTGCACTGGGCCTTGAAGGGGACATGAAGTTTGGACTTGTAGAAATGGGATTGGAGTGTGGACAGGAAAGGCAGCCATGCAGTTGGGGACTGAGCTTGACTGAGTATAGGATCAGAGGAAGGGGAAAGGCATAGGATGAGAGGTGCTGTTGACTGGAAGTAGGGCAAAACTCTTCAAATTACATGAATCAATAAAAGTTGAGAAACTCATTGCTTCTCAATGAGGACATGGAGAGAGGCTGCAGGCCTGGCACTTGGCATGCAAGTCCTAAACATGTCCTCTGGTTTCTCTCCCCTACCATCTCCTCTCCCAAGCCCTCCCCCCTCCCCACACACACACCAGGCTTCAGCTCTGGTCACCAATAAGGTGATGGCCTCACTCTTGACTCCCTCTTTGAGCAACTCCCACCTGGGATGACTGGAGTTCAGGAAGTGTGCTCCGTTAACCCCTGGCATGCTGCCTAGACCTTGGGACTTGGCCCTGAAGGTGATAAACAGCCTTTGGGAGATTTTTCAGAGGCCACTGTGCACACACGTGGCGAGGATTCGAGAGATGCAGATTGGAGAGAAACTTGCCCACATGAGAGGTGATGAAGACCTGCACCGAGGCAGTTGCAGGGACTGTGGAGAGGCGTCTGAGGAGCACTCACTAACAGCCAGACTCACCAGGAGTCGGGGTGGGCATGCAAACAAGGTCACTAGCTGGTTTTCTGGTCTGAGTTACTGCTAGACGGTGACATCGTTCACCAAGAGGTGAGTTACAGGAGAGGAAATGCTTTTTCAAGGTCAAATCCAAAGTTCTAAGTCTTTACATACATCAGGGTTGATTGCATCTTCCTGTTATGCTATTTACATTCACTGTGTCTGATACTGGGTGCTTCTATCACACATAGTTTTAAAATATTTTTACTGATTTGCATGCAGAGAGATAGAAGAGAGACAGGCAGAGATGTTGGCCATACCAGGGCCTTCCTAGATGCATGAGCCACCTTGGGCATCTGGCTTTACTTGGGGGCTGGGAAACTGAATTGGGTCATTAGGCTTTGCAGGCAAGCACCTTAACTGCTGAGCCATCTCTCCAGCACAATCACACATACTGATACTAGGAAGGCTTGTGTGAATCCCTGACTCTGGCCATTCCCAAGCTTCTGGAAAACACCTATCTTCTCCCTGGCTGTCCTGATGAAGGGTGTGCGCCTTCCAGTTCCCTTATATAGGCTCTCTGGCATGACTGAATAAATTCATGCTAATATTCCCAGCCTCTTCCTCAGCCCTGAACTAGGGCTCTAGCACTGACCTCAGCAACAGTAGGCCCCCATTGTGTCCATGCCTCAGAAAGCAGTCAAGTGGTCTGCTGGAGGAAGCTTCTGTCAACATATGCCCCGTACCTATCATTACTTCCCCAGGCCCAGTACCAACCCTCAAGCTCTATGCCCTCACCCCCAGTCCTGCTGACATGTGTCATTTAGGCCTCAGTCTTGCCTCTGGATTCTATATTTCATCTCTGCCCAAAGCCGTGCTGTCCAGCTGATCCCATTCTAGGTCTGAAGGTAAGTCTTGGAGAGGACGGATGTTGGAGGGGACCGATGCAATCTTATAAGGCCATATCGTGAAAGTAAGACATGCTCCCTCAGATACCACAGGGTCCAAGGTCATCAGCCAGAGCAAAGAGCTGCTTATTATGAGAAGGCACTTGCTGTCCATTCCAGACTTCAGTGCAGCCTTCAGATTGCTGGGGGATGATGTAGCATGTAGCCAATGCATGTCAAATCTCCCAGCTTCCCCTGCGCTCCTGCCCCAGCTGAAAGCATGAGCAGCCCTGGCCCCTCCTCCCAGAGTATGCTTAGAACATGCTGGGGAGGAAGTTGGGCACTGTGGAGCCAGGGAGCGTACTAAAGCCATTTTCGAAGCTTGTTATTTTTAAGGCCCCAAGCTCCAGAAATGAATTCCGAAAGAAAATGAAAAAACTAACAAGACAGACAGCCAGAGCACAGTCTCCACGAACAAAGGCCTTCAGCTGAAACCAATTTGGACAGCTCAGCCTGGTCTCGGCTCATGAACTTCACTTTACCTCAGAAAAGCCTTTGGCACAGTGCACGTGCGTGTGCTCACACGGCACGGCCCACTGCGTCTCCCAACCAGGGAGGCTTCATTTCAAGTGATCATCTCTGGCTTTGACCCCGGTGACTCAGTACTGCGTTCGTTATGAGAAATAGAGCTCCTCGATTTTGTCCAGCTTTGTGGCACAAAGCTCCTAATACCTTTGGAATCTCTTGAGTGCTAAGTGACTTTTGGGGTGTTGGGAAGAGTCTGGGGGCTCTTGGAAGGTGTGAAGAGGCCTCAGGAACCAAAGTGATCAGAGGATGAGAGCTCTCAGTTCCCACCTTTAGGGAGAGGAGAGGAGCTGAATGTTGAGTTGATTACTGTCAAGTCAGCTTTCTATTGCTGTGAAACACACACACCTGAGATAAACAGCTTATAAGGAAGGTTTATTTTGACTCACAGTTTCCAAAGTTTTAGTGCACGGTGGTTGACTCTTGTTTGGGGGCCTGTAACAAGGGAAGGAGAGTGTGGTAGAGTAAAGCTGCTCACATCATGGTGGCCAGGAAGGAAAGAGAGAGAAAGGGGTCAGGGTGCCAATATCTCCTTATGGGACACACCGCCTAACTCTCAATTTTCTCCTACTTAGAGTCACCTTTTCTTTGTTTTTTTTTTTTTTTTTTTTTTTTTTTTTTTTTTTGAGGTAGGGTCTCACTCTAGCCCAGGCTGACCTGGAATTCACTACGTAGTCTCAGGGTGGTCTCAAACTCACAGTGTTCCTCCTACCTCTGCCCCACACATGGCTACAGCCACCTCTCAAAGGTTCCATCACCTCCTAACAGTGCACTGGCTGGGGAACATTAACACTCAGGCCTTTGAGGAAACTGTACAAGCCATAAATCAGCAGTGACCACCGGCTGAATCAATCACAGCTGCCTAATGGAGTTTCCATAAAATAAAAACTCAAGGACAAGATTCAAAGAGTTTCTGGGTTGCAGAACACATGGGGGGAAGTGCACCCAGAGAGGGAACAGACGCTCCAAGACCCTTCCCTCACACCTTATCGTCTGTGTTTTCTGCATCTGCGGTTCTTCTGTATCTTTTGTGACATCCTTTTAAATTCTTTTTGAGAAAGACAGAGAAATAAGATGAATGGGGGTGCCAGGGCCATCTGCTGCTGCAAACAAATTCCAGATGTGCCACTTTGTGCTAAATAGAGGGGACTGGGGGGAGGGGAGATAAAGATATATTATGTTGCAGTCAGCTTTCTCATTGCTGGCAGAAAGAACCTAACCAAAAGCAAGCTGATCAAAGGAAAGGGTTTATTTTTGCTTACAGACAGGAGGGGAAGCTCCATCATGGCAGGGAAAACAATGGTATGAGCATCACCTCCTGGCCAACATGAAGTGAACAATATCAGCAGAAGAGTGTGTCAAACACTGGCAAAGAGAAGCTGGCTGTAACTCCCTTAAGCCTGTCCCCAACAACATATCTGCAACAAGATTCTAATTCCCACCGAAGAACAGGAAAACTTCAACATTCAGGCCCCTTACTTCAAAAGAGTCTGCATTTTCCTGCTGTCCCAAAGCAGATCACCTGGCCCAATCTCAGTGGTTATAATTTCTCAAACAATTGAGCTGAACAGGCAGAAATTTCGGCCCAAAGATTTCCTTTCTTTCTGTGCCATCTCCATCTGCTCAAAAAAAGTCTATTTCTATGCAATAAAACCCTGCACAAGTTCTCAGGACACAGGCAGGCAGAACACAGCAAACCTCTAAATACAAACTCCTTCTAGACCAGTCGAAACAAAGTTCTTTCTCACCCTTCTAAGCCAAACCTCACAGTCCATAGTTCTTACTGCATTCAGGTCTTTCAACTCTGACCAGAATAGTCCATGAAGCTGTACTTACAGCACTGCAAGACATTGCTTAGGCCGAGGTTTCCAACCCATCCACATTCTTCCTGCAAGTCAGTTCCGAAAGGCCGGAGCCACAGAATCAGGGTTCTAGCAGCTACGACAGATCCCACTCCTCAGTGCTGACTTAACTGTTGCAGGCAGTTCCTCGTTGCTGCAACAGTCGTCCAACCAGAAGCAGCTTGTGGGAGGAAAGGGTTTATTTTGGTTTATTACTACAGGGGAAACTAACTCCATGATGGCAGGGCAAATGATGGCATGAGCAGAGGGTGGACATCACCTCCACCACAGCAGGAAGGTGTGCCAAACACTGACAAGGGGAAGCTGGCTATAATACTCATAAGCCTGTCCCCAACAACACAGCTCCAACAATGTTCTAATTCCCAGATTACCACCAGCTGGGGACCAAGCATTCAGAACAGATAAATTTATGGGGGACACCTGAGTCAAACTACCACACCATATATGGAAATGTCAAAATGGAACAATAAGAACTTTTAAATAGCCAGGGTGTGGTGGCTCATGCCTTTAATCCCAGCACCTGGGAGGCTGAGATAGGAGGATCACTGTGAGTTCAAGGCCACCCTGAGACTACATAGTGAGTTCCAGGTCAGTCTGCACTAGAATGAGACCCTGCCTCAAAAAAAATTTTTTTTAATAATAAAATAAATACTCTAGGGCTGGAGAGATGGCTCAGCGGTTAAGGCACTTGCCTTAAGTGCCTAAGGCCCCGGGTTCAATTCCCCAATACCCACATAAGCCAGACCCACAAGGTGTGGCCCTGGTGTTCTCTCTCTCTCTCTCTCTCTCTCTCTCTCTCTCTCTCTCTCTCTCTCTCTCTCTCTCTCTCAGCTAGAAAATGAATAAATATTTTAAAATAAACACTCTAACCAAAACTTTCATGTAAAAAAAAAAAAAAAACTTCTGTTTCATCTGAACCAATGTTACACCACCCTTATAACAACAAATCAGGCCTATTTGTTTAAGCAATTAAATTGCTCATTAAACTTTTGCCACCTGATCTGGGAGAAGAGAAAAATCACATTACAATGATGTTAGGATATGTTCTCATTGTTTATTTTAGTATCTATAATACTTTTAAAAACTGTGTACTGGTAATGAAGTTACATCAGCCTTTTAGGACATCTTTGAACATAAATTGCATTAACTCTGATATCTCGGCTCATCAAGGGTAATGGAATAATTGCTGCCAGAAGCCATGACTTCCTTGGAAATGAAGCTGGTGTTTTTCCAAATGTTATAAATAATGATGTGTGCGTGCCCTATAACCACGGAATCAGAGAACGTACATTTGTGTGTGCTTTTGAGATGAGTTTAAAGTAAGCAGCACTTTAAAAGTGGTAAATATCACAAAGGAAATTGCTGACGGTTGAATGCTGGGTCACCGAGGGTGCACAGCCTCGAGTCATCAGGTCCTCACCCAGACTCTGCTCCTAAGCTGGGCTGGAGGCCTTCTCACTTCCTCCTTGATGTGTGGGACTCCTCACCTGTAGAGAGGAGGAAGAGGAGAAACGAGTCATTTCCATGCCTAAAAATACTGTTGTCTGTGAATAGTTTTTATATAAACTTATTTATTGTTAATAGATACATTGTATGAACAAGTCTTGTGGTGGTACCCCATTTTCCTCCTCCTTGTCACCAACTCACTGGGGGCACTCTTCAGTGGGACTGCTGGACCAGACCATGGGGTAGGAGGTGATGAATGGTACAAGAAGTAGCCATTTTTTTCTTTGTGTGTTGTTGAGGGGGGCAATGTCTCTGGATAGTCTCCCCCACTGTGGCTCTTACAAAACTCTCCGCCCCCTCTTCCACCAAGTTCCCTGAGTCATGGTGGGTGAGATTTAAGTCCGCTTTACTGCTGAGTTCTTAAGAGTCCCTGAATTTCTGCTTTGGACTGTGTTGGGTATCCTTGGCATCTGTCACCATTACCCTTTCATAGATTATCTGACTTGCTGTGGAGGTAATTTTTTTTTTTTTTTTTTGCTCCCCTTGCCACTACCTCAAAGGTTTTGTTTGGGCCCTAGATGATGAGTTAGGGGTGGTTCATCTCCTGCCTGAGTGTCAGCCATTATCCCATGTCTTGTTGGTGGAATTGGGCTGTCCATGGTTCTAGCTGCCTTCTGAGAAATGCAAACAAAATCTCCAACAGTGAGATAAGTATACATTAAATGAGACACACATTGTTGACTTGGAAAGATTCTAATTCTCTGTAGATCTCTGGCTAGTGGGAGTTTCTCCTTGGAGCCCAGGTTTTTGGTCTCCATAAGAGTTTACCATGGATCCCAGTTCTAGTTAAGGGTTCCTTGCCACTGAGTGGATCTCTTAGCCAATCAGCAAGCCATTGATTACCCACCTAGGTTTAGGCCACTATTGCACAGGTCAACATTTATTGCCTTACTGGTCTCTGCTGTTAACAGTGTCTTCAAAATTCTCGTTATTCCATTGGTGTTGTATATAAGTGACCTCTGCTTTTTCTGAATATCATTGGCCAGTTTTCCCGTGGCAACTCATGTAACACCTTCCAGCACTACACAGGCTACCATCTGGGAGCTGGTTACCATTCTGGATCAAGCAGGATCTCTCGGTATTAAGTGATGACAGTCTGTGTTATCTTCAGCAATAGGGTCTTACCTTTGGACTGGGGTGGGTATTCAAGAGCTTTGACATAAGCCTGTCTTGTTTCAGGGAACTTGTGGGTCTCTTCAATTAACAGCTCTGGGTGGCAAGAAACCAATTACTGGGATAGGAAATTATAGGCCGAAGCCATGTATCTTGGCTTCCTTCCACCGTATTCAGGGTCCCTCTTACCAGGCAATGCCCACAGCTTCCTTGAGAGCTTGCTGTATGAAAGTAAGGATTTTTTTTTAAATATTTTATTTATTCATTTTCAAGCAGAGAGAGAGAGAGAGAGAGAGAGAGAGAGAGAGAGAGAACACCAGGGCCACCACCTTGTGGGTCTGGTTTATGTGGGACCTGGGGAATTGAACCCGGGGCCTTAGGCACTGGAGGCAAGTGTCTTAACCGCTGAGCCATCTCTCCAGCCCAGGATTTTTTTTTGAAAGTAAGGATTTTATGGTATTCATTATTGGTTTAGATGAGTGTAAAAGTTCCCCTCCACCATCCCATCCCCCCCAATTTCTTCCATCCCCTTTGTCAGTCTCTCAATTCACCTGTCGGTTTTGCTTACTGTTCAAGCTTAACCTGGTTAGGAACCAAAGATGAGGAAGAACATGTGGCATTTGTCTCTCTGCTCTTGTAATTCACTAAATATGATATGTTCTAATTCCGTCCATTTTTTGTTAAATTTCATTATGTAATTTTTCCTTTCAACTGAGTAGAATTCCATAGTGTAAACTGTGATATCCATTTGTCCAGTGGTGGGCATTTTAGCTATTATGTTTAGCTATTATGAATTGAGCCACTATAATCATGGTTGAGCAAATGTCTCTGTGCTGAGGCAAGGTATCTTGAGGGTAGATGCCCAATAGAGGGATAGCTGGGTCCATTGGTAGCTCTGTATCCATCTTGTTCAGGAGCCTCTAGTTTTCCATAGTGGTTGTACAAGATTGCAATCCCACCAGCAGTGAATGAGGGTTCCTTTTCCCCCACATCCTAGCCAGCATTTCTTGTTGTTGAATTTTTTAATGATTGTCATTCTGACTGGAATGAGGTGGAATCTCATTGTAGTTTTGATTTGCATTCCCTTCATGATTAAGGATGATGAACACTTTCTTAAATGAGAATTGGCCTTTTGTGTTTCCTCCTCTGTGAATTCTCTGTTGAGTTCAGTGTCTCATTTTGTGAGAGGGCTGTTTGATTTTTCATTATTTCATTTTTTGAGTTCTTTATAAGTTCTAGATATTAAAGACCTCTGTCAGTGTTATAGCTGGCAAAGATTATCTCCCAGTTTGATGGTGATCTATTGGCTCTGAGTATGGTATGTTTGTCTGTACAGCAGCTTTTTAACTTGATGAGATCCCATTGGTTAAGTGATTGTTGTACTTCCTGGGATACTGGAAGTTTGTTCAGGAAGTTTTTCCCTACTTCGATCTAGTGGAGAGTTCCCCTATCTTTTCTTCCATGGTTTTCAGAGTTTGAGGTCTTATATTGATCCATTTAGAGTTGATTTTTGTCAATGATCAAATAACTATAGTTACTTCAGCAAAGAGCAGGGTATTCAATTCCAATCCACTGGTCTGTCTGTTTTTATGCCAATATCCTGCTTTTTTTGGTACTATAGTTTTTGTAGTATATCTTTAGGTCTGGAATGGTGATAGCACCTGAGGAAGTTTTTTTTTTTATTAAGGATAGATTTGGCTATCTGAGGCCTTTTGCCATTCCAAGTAAATTTTGAGATTATTTTTTCTATGTCTATAAAGAATGAAGCTAAGATTTTTATTGGCATTGCATTGAATCTGCAAATTGCTTTTGGAAGTATTGCCATTTTCACAATATTAATTCTACCTATCCAGGAGCATGGAATATCTTTCCATATTTTCATGTCCTCCTCAATTTTCTTTTTGAGCATTTTTATGTTTTTCACTATACAAATCTTTCACATCCTCAGCTAGTATTATTCCAAGGTATTTAATTTTTTGAGGCTACTGAAAACGGGACAATCTCACTGATTTCTTTTTCTGTATGCATGTCTTTTGCATACAGGAAAGCTACTGATTTTTGTGTGTTAATTTAGTATCCTGCCACTTTGCTGAAGGCATTTATCAACATTAAGAGTTTTATGGTAGAGTGTTTTGGGTCCGATATGTATAGGTTCATGTCATGTGCATGTGCAAACAGGGGATAGTTTCACTTCTTCCTTTCCAATTTGTATCCCTTTTATGTACTTCTGTCTTATTGCATTGGCTAGAACTTCTAGGACTATATTGAAGAGCAATGGTGAGAGTGGACACCCCTGTCTGGTTACTGACTCTAGTGGAAACTGCTTGAGTCCTCACTGAGTATGATTTGGGCTTTAGGAGATTTGTATATAGCCTTTATTATTTTTAGGTATAAGCCCTCTATGCCCACTCTCTCCAGTGTTTTGATTATGAATTGATGTTGAATTTTGTCAAAGGCCTTTTCTGCATAGAGACGACCATGTGGTTCTTGTGGTTAAGTTTATTAATGTGATGGATTACAGTAATTGACTTCTGTATGTTGAGCCATCCCTGCATAACTAGGATGAAATCTACATGGTCAAGGTGGATAATTCTTTTGATGTGTTGCTGTATTAGGTTTGTGAGGATTTTGTTTAGAATTTTTGCATCTAAGTTCATCAGAGATATGGGTCTGTAATTTTCCTTTCTTGTATCTTTGTCTGGTTTCTGGTATTAGGGTGATGCTATATTCATTGAAGGAGTTTGGAAGGATTCCCTGTTCTCCTATTACACACAAAAAAAAAAACTTCAGAAAGAGTGGTTTCAGTTCTATGATGGTTTGGTAGAATTCATCTGAGACACCATCTCATTCTGGACTTTTCCTTTTGGCAGAGGTTTTTGATTATGCTTTCAATTTCAGTGGATGTTATAGATTTATCTAGGAGCTTTATCTTCTCTGGGTTTAGTTTTGGTAGGTGGTATGTGTCCAGGAACTCATCCATTTCTTCCAAGTTCTCGAATTTACTGGAGGTCAGGGTATCATTGCCATTATGGCCTGAGGTTTACTCTGATTTTGGGATTGTACTTCTGTCATCACCTCTATATTTTCAGTGGCAACTTCCACTGTGGGAGTAGGGGTCTTAGTGGGGGGGGGCTTTTAGCTTGATGTGTTTTTCCCACTGGAGTCTTCCCATTTCTGGGTAAAGACCCAATTTTCTTCAGAAGCTAATGTAGGCCCTGTAGGGTATTCACTGAGTGTTCTGTTCTGGGTTCCAGTTGGGTTGTGCTAGTGTTGTAACTACAGGTGTGTGAGCTGCAGGGGTCATGGGTGTGCCAGTGGTTCTGGTCTGGTGGCCAGTGTGTAAGATGCTTTGAAGGTCAGAGAACTTCTCTACTGAAGTCACAATTGTATCTTTCCACTGTGGCTCAGAACATTTCTGTTTCCTACTTTTTTTTTCTTATTCTTTTGAAGCATATTTGTAGGAGTTCAGAATTTCATAGTTAGAATTTTATCCTTTTGTTGTTAGTTTTTTTAATATATCTTTATTTGCAGGCAGAGTGAGACAGAGAAAGGGAGAGAGAGAGAAGGGGCACTCCAAATGCATGTGCCACTTTGTGCATCCAGCTTTACGTGGGTACTGAGGAATTGAACCCAGGTCATTAGGCTTTGCAGGCAAGCACTTTGACCATTGAGCCATTTCTCCAGCCTTCTATTGGCTTTTTTTTTTCCTTTTCTGTTTTTTTTTTCATTCTACCTCCCAAGTGTTCAGATGCTGGGCATGCACCACCATGCCCAGCTTGAATTTCATCATTCTTGAATCCAGAAATTCTTAGTAACTTTCCAGTGTCTTCTGCTGGCCAAGTGGGCTGCTGCATGCTGGGAATGGAGCACACTCAAAGCTGGCTCTTGCCACTGGTACTTGCTATGTTCTGTGGTCTGTTCCTGCACAGTGCAGGAGACAAAAGAGTTTGTACTCCACACTAAGCTCCACCTGTCAAGAACCATAAGGTCCCATCACCTGAGGCAGCACTATTGGCTACACAAAGATCCAGAAACAGGCAGAGAGCTCACTCCTTGTGCCCTCAGAAGCAGGTCCTTTGAGAGGCCCCCAGATCCCCAGTAGAGGAATATACTTGTCTATTAATTCATTACTGTTTTTATTATCACTGTTCTTAAGAAATGATTAACAGCTTACATGCATATGACCTTAGGGAGCTCTCAAACCAGATAGGCCTGCTGTTGCAGTCAGCTTCTTGTTGCTGTCTCAAAAAAACTTGACCACCAGCAGCTGATGAAAGGGTTTATTTTGGATTACAATCAAGCAGAATAACTGGAACATGGAACTATATTTCCTATCCTGTCAGACACAGCAAACAATATCTACACAACTATTGTGATCAGATGATAGATGATCAGAACTTGGGCATGGCATAGTGAAGCTCACCTTATGGACAAAGAAGGCAAACATGTGACTATCTCTGCTTACCGCCTGGAGCAAGGTTATAGTAAGGCTAGTAGGCTTATGTTGAAGGAGGGAAATCCAGCCCAGCCAAACCTAATAGCATGAGTTATGAAGCTGGAAGTCAAGGTGGCCAGAGGTCACAGAACAGAATATGGAAGACAGAGCTATACAATACAAGCTCTGAAGCTCTACATCTCTGTGGGCACTTATGTTGTCAGCTGAGGCACAGGCAGTATGTGTGTGCCAGGAAACATTTATGAACCAAATAGCAGAGCTTCAAAAAGCATAGCCAATACAGAACTAAATGGAAAAAGACAGACCTCTCACTATTTGATAGAGAAAGCAAATGAAATCAGCAAGAATGTAAGAGAGCACGAGAGGACATGGTCATCTTAAAGCATACACAAGGAACCTTCCAACATAAGTTATCCGTGGATCTCAAGACAATTTGAAAAGAATAAAACCATACAAAGTGTTTTTCCTAACCACAATAGAATTAAAATAAAAATCAGGAAAGGAAATTTAGAAATTCCCAAACATTTATACACTGAATAATACACATTTAAATTACTCATGGGTCAAAGCCAAAACCAAAGGGAAAATTATGAAGCATTTAAAGTGAATAAAAATGAAGACCCATGTGGAAATCTATTGGGGTGCAGTTATACCAGTGCTTATAGGGAAAGGTACAGCCCACAGCCCACATAAAAAGTCTCATGTCAGTGATTCCAGCTCAGACTTCAGGGAGAAAAACAAAAAAAGTTAAACTTAAAATAAGAATACCAAAGATAAAAAAAAATTCATGGGGCTGGAGAGATGGCTCAGTGGTTAAGGCACTTGCCTCCAGTGCCTAAGGCCCCAGGTTCAGTTCCCCAGTACCCAAATAAGTCAGACCCACAAGGTGGTGGCCCTGGTTCTCTCTCTCTCTCTCTTTCTCTCTTTCTGTGCATGTGTATCTCTGCTTGAAAATGAAGAAATAAAATATTTTTTAAAATTCATGAAAGAAAATCTGCTTTGAGATTAATAAATTGATAAATATCCTAACTAAACTGATTAAGACGAAAATGAAGGCACAAGTTGTTAAAAACAAGAGGACATCACTATAGACCTTACATGTTTAAAGACCAGCTTTACATCAATAAAATCAACAACTTAGATTAAGTGGGCAAATTCCTTTAAAGACACAGAAGAGTTTAGTAACACAAGTAGCCCTAAATCCATGCTTAATATTGAATTTGTTAATATCACAAGGACATTCTAGGCCTAGATTGGCTTTATTGGGGAATACCCAACAATGTCATACAAATTTCTTCAGAAAATTAAAGATAAGCACTTTCCAACTCATGCTATTAGGTTAGTGTGGCCCTTTTACTAAAAAGAGAAAAACCTAAAACCAATTTAAAGCAGTTTAATTAAATAGCAACATATATTAAAATGAATTTGAAAAGGATCAGAAGGGTTAGAAGACCAATTGGTATGCTACAGAAATAGATTAAAAGGAAAAGGACTTCATTCCAATACTGTAATTACCTTTCTGCAACAGTAATTCTGTTCCATTAACTACAATCACTGCTGATAAAAAGGCATATTTAAGATATTCCAGAGGAAGCTGGGTGTGGTGGTCATGCCTTTAATTGCTAAGGCGGGAAGATCATAAGTGCAAAGACAGCCAGTCTACGTAAGACTCTATCTCAAAAGAACAGTTGGGCTAGGGATGTAGTTCAGCTGGTCCTTGCCTGTTGTGGTAGTTTGACTGAATGTCCCCCAATAGATTCAAAAGTGTAAAAGTTTTTCTCCAGCTGCCTGGCTGGAGGTGGTCTCACCTAGATCTTAGGCTCTAACCCTAGATGATTCTGGGGTAGATATGAAATTCCAGCCATGCATATGCAAAAAACAGAGTTGAAGTCTGGTGGTCCTGCTGTTTGAGTGTAATTGCTTGATTTGGAGGTGCTGTGCTGGGTCTCTCTCTGTTTGGATCTGTGAAACAGGGCCATCCTTTCCTGGGAACTTCCCCTGGATCTGTTACTTCAATAAATATTTTCCTCCCCAAACTGTGCCTGGGTTGGAGATTCATCTCAGTGGTGTGTGGCTGACAACGACACCTGTTATGCACAAAGCCCTGGGTTTGATCCCCAACACTGCATAGATTGGGCATGGTGGCATGCACCTGTAATTCCAGCAATTGGGAGGTGAAGACAGGAGGATGGAAGTTCAAGGCCACCCTCAGATAAATAGGGGGGAACAGGTAAAAAGGAAAAGGAAAGAAAGGAAAACAGCAACAAAGATACTGCAGAGAAAAGCAGAATTAAAAGTGAAGACTTAGCAAAGATACTGAGGATAAGGTGACAATGAGGAACTAGGAGAGTGACAATGGGGAAAACAATGCTTTGCTTGGATAAAGACCTGTTTCTGTAAAGATACCCAGCACTAATATTCAGTGCGTGGTGTTAGATCCTGGACTTGTAAGGCTGGAGCTCAGGGAGGAATGCAGTCAAGCCTCTGTAACTAATTCTACTCACCACCTCTACTGGGGATACTGTGGCAACAATACACATTAAATATAAGTTGCAGGCTTTAAAAGAGATTTACCCACTCTTTTCAGTGAATTTTAGGGTAGTTTCCCAAGGTAAAAAAGTTATTAAAAAATTATGACCTGTCTTTTTTTTTTTTTCAATGAGTGTCTACTGTTGCAAGCTGGTACTACATGGCATCCCTCATCTCTGAAATACTGAGGAAAAGGACACACACAGGATGCCCACATAGACTACTGGAAAAGGTATTCTTAAATGCTTTCTCCATTCTGGAAAATCAAAATGTCTTCTGGGCTACACCTGAGAAGGCAACTAAGATGTGGGCTGACTCAGAAAAATCAACGTACAACTCATCATCAAAGGGCATACCAATCTCAAAATCTGACAGGTAGTTTATATTTGTAAAGAGGAACTTGTGTGTGTGTATAAAGGACTATTTATATCAATTATTTTAAATGTTAAAGAGGAACTTTTAGCCATGTGTGATGTGCACGCATTTAATCTCAGCACTTGGGAAACAGAGGTAGGAAGATCTGAGTTCGAGGCCACCCTGAGACTACAAAGTGAATTCCAGGTCAGCCTTGACTAAAACAAACTAACTCTGTGTGTGTGTGTGTGTGTGTGTGTGTGTGTGTGTGTGTGTGTGTGTGTGTTGTGTGTCAAGTGACGTTACTGTTATGGGGTAACCACCTGCTGATTGGATTTGAGCACCACTGCACAGGAGTAAATTCAAGCCTGGCACTGAAAGCCAAGTCAAAAAGCCAATGGATGGGAAGGACACAGATCCTATGAGAAAGCCGCTATGTTGTTTGGCTAAATGGTTGTGTTGTGCTCATCCAATAGCCTCTAAATATTGATGCTTATATCCATAGATAAGTGCTGTTATCACCTTTGGCCAGAGAAGTTTCATTTTGTAGAAGGCAGTAACTACTGGGGACACATGAAACTCATCAAAGTGCTGAGAAATGACAGGTAAGTATTCAGCGCCTGATGAGACATGTTTATCACACCTACCAAGGCTCTAGAATGTTGGTGGAAATAACGTAAGAACCAGAGGGTGAAGAGGAATGCTTCCGCACGCTGTCTTCTGGGTGTGAAGTGGCCATGGCGTTCATGACCTCACAAGAGTTGTTACATAAACAATAATGGGGTCCGTCACCATGCTGTCATGGATAATGGAGGAAGGAAAGAAAAAGACATCAGTCTAGATGAAGATGTAGTTGGAAAAGAAGGGGATGTGAAGAAAGGATATGGGGAGGAGCAAAACAGTGGAAAGGGATCATAATCAAAATAATCATATACATGTATAAAATTGTCCAAACAAATGTAGCCACACAATCACGGCATTTGGTAACTCTACTAGCAAAAATAAATAGTTCTACTCACATTCACACCTACGCAACATTCTTGCATAGTTAACTCTTCCTTGATTTTCAGTAGCACTGTCCTAGTCTCCTTAGTTCTTTTTAAATCCTGGAAATTAATCCTGCCAAATGTATAACTGGCGAAGATTTTCTCCCATTGGGTAGGTTGCCTCTTAGCTCTATTCAGCATCCTTTGCTATGAAGAAGCCTTTTTAATTTCATGAGGTCCCAATGGTTGGTTAGTGGTTTTACTTCCTGAGCAACTGGGGTTACATTCAAAGTCCTTCCCTATGCCAATATGTTGATGTGTTGACCTACTTTTTCCTTGAATAGTTTCAGGTCTGATATTAAGGTCTTTGATCCATTTGAACTTGATTCTTATGCATGGAGAGATAAGGATCTATTTTCATCCTTCTACATAATAGATATCCAACTTTCCCAGCACCATTTGAAGAGGCTGTCTTTTCTCCAATGACTATTTTTGGCATTTTTGTCAAAAATCAGATGGCTATAACTGCCTGGGTTTACATCAGGGTCCTCTATTCTATTCCATTAATCTGCATGTCTGTTTTTGTGCCAGTACTGTTTTGTGCTGGTTTCGTTACTATGGCTCTCTAATGTATCTTCTTAAATATACTTATGGTGGTACCACCAGCCTTATTTTTGTTGCCTAGAATTGTTTTGGGTCAAGGTTTTTTGTGATTACAAATGAATTTTTAAGATTTTTTTCTATTTCAATTAAAAAATGTCATTGCAATTTTGATGGGGATTGCATTAAATGTGCAGAATGCTTTTGGAAGACTGACACTTTGATGATACTGATTTTTCCAATCCAAGAACATGGGATGTCCTTCCACGTCCTAGAGTCTTCTGCAATTTTTCTCTTGAGTGTTTTAAAGTTTTCATTGTAGAGATCCTCACTTCCTTGGTTAGGTTTATTCCAACATACCTTATTCAAGGCAGTTGTGAATGGGAGCATTTCCTTGATTTCATCTTCCGGTGTTTGTTGTTAGCATATAGGAAGGCCACTGATTTCTGTGTTGATTTTGTATCCCGCTATGTTGCTAAAAGTGTTTATCAGCTCTGTTTGCTGGTGGTAGGCTTTAGTGTCCCTTATGAACTATATCATCTGAAAATAATTTGATCTGATCCTTTTCAATTTGTATCCCTTTTGCCTCTTGCCTTATTGCTATAGCTAAGGCTTCAGTACTATATTAAAGTGGAAACGTGTTCCTGACTTTAGTGGAAATGCTTCAAGTTTTTTCCATTTAGTATAATGTTGGTTCTAGGTTTGTCATAAACGGTCTGCATTATGTAGCACTGTCCTATTCTCAAGATTAGGCAGGTAACTTTAAAAATAATTTTTTTATTTGCAAGAAAAGACAGAACAAACAGGGTGCACCAGAGCTCCACCCACTGCAAACAAAGTCCAGATGCATATGCCACTTTGTGCATCTGGCTTTAGTGGACACTGGTGAATTGAACTCTGGTTTTTTTTTTTTTTTTTTTTTTTTTTTTTTGGCTCTGCAGGCAAGTGCCTTAACTGCTAAGCCATCTCTCCAGCCCCAGGGAAAAAAAACTTTTTAACCATCATCTGTATGTAACTAACATTTACAGCTATATAGTACATCATTTAATTTTGCATAGAAAAATGGTTTTCTAGGTCTTTTCTCAGCTGTGTGTTGCCTACCAGTACCCTTAAACTGGTAAAATTCAATTCTTTCAATATGAGTTCAATTAGTCTGAACTTACATAGGTAAGAAATCATCTGTTAGCAAACTGAAACAAATCATTAAAGTGGCTGTGCGCAGTGGCTCATGAATTTAACCTTAGCACTTGGGAGGCTGAGGTACAACTGTTGGGAGTTTGAGGCCAACATGGGCAACAGAGTTAAGTTCCAGGTCAGCTTGAGCAATGGAGGAAGAGTGGAGGAATAAAACATAATAATGGAGGGAACTGCTCTATTGCTTATATTCTAATCCTGGAAAAATAAAAGTTTAGATGTTAAATGTGTGCAATCTCTCCCAAATTGGCAACCTTCCAAGTTAAAATATTAGATACATAAAAAACTTAAAAATCAGGTAATTCAATCAACATAGGATAGGCCAATGAGACAGAAACCAAGGATTTTCGACACAAGGACCTCTAAGCTCGCAACATTAAAGCAGCCTTATTACTCACCCACCACGACTCGGAACTGAGCGGAAGAGGGGGCGGAAAGATTGTGAGAGCCGTGGTGGGGGAGACGGTCCGGAGGCATAGCACCCATCAGTAACAACACACTTGGGCCAGGAAGACTGGGATGAGTACTAAGATATACAGGATCCCTTGCCACAAGGACTAATACAGACAGCCCACGAAGGAGGATATACAACTGATCAGGGATGGGGAGGGGGGGAATTGGGGAAGTCAGGATAACAACGCATGGTTTGCCCACTAAATAATGTAACTCATTATGGACAATAAATATTAAATTTAAAAAAAA
>PVHP010033458.1:0-19649 GCA_004024765.1 Zapus hudsonius
CTCTTTATGGTAGTCTGAATAAACTGGAAATAGAAGGAACACAGCTCAACATTACTAAATGGGGAAAAAAATAAAAGCATTTCCATTAAAATCAGGAACAAAACAAGGCTGACCACACCCTCTTAGCTAGAGCACTAAGACAAGAGACGCAAGTAACAGGTATGCAAATAGGAAAGGAAGATGTCAAATTATCTTTATTTACAGATGATAGGATCTTATATATGAGAACACTTAAAGAGTCTAGCAGAAAACTTGAAAAGCAGATAAACATTTTTAGCAAAGTAGAAAGATACAAAATTAACACAGAGAAATTAGTAGCCTTATTACAAACCAATAACATACATGCTGAAGATGAAATCATGGAAATCATCTCCTCAAAAAATATCTTGGAGAAAACCTAACCTAGGAAGTGAAAGAGCTTTTCAGTAAAAACTTTTAAAATCTTAAGAGAGAAACTGAAAGAAATACCAGGAAATTGGAAAGACCTCCAATGCATTGGAAGAATCAATGTGAAAATGGCTACCTTACCAAAAGCAATCTACAGATTTAATGCAATCGCCAATAGAAACTTCTGCACCATTTTTCACAAAAATCTTGGGCAGCCAAAACAATTCTGAGCAAAAAGGAAAACCTTGGAGTGTATCACCATACGTGCTTTCATGGTATATTACAGAGCCATTGTAACAAAAATAGCATTGCACTAGCACAAAAAAAAATCCATAGAAATGAATGGAACAAAATAAAAGATCCAGATACAAACCAAATGCAATGATAGCCACCAAATTTTTGACAAAATGCTAAAACTGTTCACTGGAGAAAAAACAGCCCCTTTAACAATTGGTGCTAGAAAAGCTGGATGTTCTTATGCAGAAGAACGGAACTTCATTCATCTCTGTGCATGAGTCAACTACAGATGCGTCAAAGACCTTAACCAAGAAAGAAACTCTGAAAGCACTAGGGCTGCATCAGTCAGGGTAGAAGCGTAGGTAAAGACTTTCTGAAGAGGACTCCAGGTGCTCAGGAACTAAGGCCAAGAATCCCTAGATGGGACCTCATGAAATTAAGTCTTTTCTACAGCAAAGTAAACCATTAATCAGGCAAAGGCAGCCTAAGGAATGGGAGAAAATCTTTGCCATCTATGCATCTGGCAGAGGATGAAAGCCTAGAATGTACAAAGAACTCAAAAAACTAAACAATAAGAAATCAAACAACCCAGTCAAAAAATGGGCTATGGAATTTAACTGAGAGATCTCAGAAGAAATACAAATGGCCAATGAATATTCTTTAACATGTTTAGTGCATTTAATCACTAAGGGAAAGTAAACTAAAACCACTATGCAACTCTATCTCACTCCGGTCAGAATGGCTGTCCTCGAGACATCAAGGACAACAAAGAGGAACCCTCATCCACTGTTGTTGGAATGCAAACTGATGCAGCCATTATGGAAATCAGTGTGGAAGCTTCTCAAAAAGCTAAAAATAGATCCATTTGACCTGGCTATACCACACCTGAGCATGTACCCTAAGGATACTGTACAATAGAGGTATTTACTCATCTACGTTGATTGCTATTCCATTCACAGTAGCCAAGAAATGGAATCAGCTAGCTGTCTATCAGATGCTGAATGGTGCATAGACACAATGGAGTTTGATTCAACTATAAAAAAATCAAATAAAGAAAATTGCAGGAAAATGGATGGATCTGGAAAATACAGTAAGAGATATGGTGGTAGACAGTGAAGAATCAAAATTCATCTAATCAGAAAATTAGAGGCTGCCAAGAAAGAGCTCAGCACTTATAACACACCTGCCAAGGCTCAGAGAACATCGAGGAAGAGGAGGGTGGAAAGATGTAAGAGTCACAGGGTGGGAAGGTGACTCTAAGGCACTTCCCCCCTCCCCAGGGACTGACTGGTACATTCCTGACCTGAGGTGATTGTTGAGAAGCCCACTGAAAAGGTGCCTCAGGGGAATGGAGTGGGGAATAGGGACATAAGAGTATACCCTGATGGGAATATGGACAATTTGCAACATGTTCATACATTAAGATTCTCAGGGGCTGGAGAGATGGCTCAGTAGATAAGGGCACTTCCTGGCAAAGCCGAATAGCCCAGGTTCAATTCCCTAGTACCCACCTAAAGCCAGATGCACAAAGTAGCACATGCATCTGGAATTTGTTTTCAGTGGCAGGAGGCCCTGGTGTGCCTATACTCACTCTCTTTCTGTCTACCTCTTTCTCTGTCTCTCTCCTAAATAAATAAATAAATAAATAAATAAATAAATAAATTTCTCAATTGTTAATATTAAAAAAAAAAACAGAAGTCATAGGTCAAACATCCTCAAAGAGGGAACAAGGCACTTCATCCCTGAAAAAAAAGAGCCAAAGATTAATGGTTGAAGAACATGATTCATTCGATCCTGATTCAGTTTGTACCAGGAACACCTTCCATTGTGTTGACTGTACTTTCTGGCAAGGAACAATGGGTTCTGCCTCTCATCAGTCTCCGTAGGAGTCTACCCAGCAGAGATTTAGCAATATAGTCTGTGATGCTTAATCCAAAACTATAGAAAGAGGAACATGCAACATGAGATGATTTCAACCAAGTAAAAGAGCCGCCTCTCCATTACAACGATGGACTTCTGGCTAGCTGACCAACCTTAAGTCAACATCAGCTGATATTGTCCAAGCAGAGAGGCCTCACATTCTTCCATGAGTTCTTTTAGATACCACCATGGCCAAATCCTTCTTAGTTCATGCAAACAGAAGAATAAAAAAGACTTAAGAAATTCTCAACAGATGTTTCATAAACTCGGAATCATGATCTGAATTTCCAAAGAATTTAGAATGACTATAAAGAGCTCAGCAATACTCCACTCTAGTTCTTAAGATCAAACTACTAAAGTATACAGTCGGCTGGAAACATCCTCACAGGGAAATGCCTTCATTATTTTTTTTTAATTTCCTTTTCATGAAGTGTTACAGAGATAAAGTTTTCAGCCACAGGAACCTTCAGCACACTACAAATACTTATGCCAAACCAAAGCTGAATACAATAAATTTTCAACAACATAAAACAATTTGGGCTACCATAAATTTTACTGAGCTAAGTCACTTCTAATTGGCATGCCATGTGAATGTCTGATCCACTAACACAGACTCACTTGAATAATAAATAACTTCTTCAGAGAGTTGGAGGTGGGGAAACCAGAAAACCAAATCCAATCCATGTTAAGTCCAAGTAAATAAGGAACGCCAGCCAAGTCTGCCAGTGGAGTTTCCGAATATGTTATATATTTTCATCTGGGTCAAAAAAAAAAAAACTTCAAGAGAGATTTTTTTTGTTCTAATAGGGCAAGAAACGCACTTATGTTTTGTTTGGTTTTGTTACTTGGAGGGAGGAAGTAGAGTACAAAACTCATATATGACTGGGGAAGAGGTACAAGGCCAGATCATGCACACTGAGCTCCCCGGAGGAGCCCAGGGCTGAGGGGATGATTGTGCTCCACATGGGATGAAGTTATCAGAACAAGAGGTCCGCAGTGCAGGGAACTCAGTACTTTTGGCTTCAGATAACTCCTGGAAGCCTTGTTCCTCCGTCATATTTTAACACGTAAAGAAACACAGCCCAAGGTCCAACTATGAAGTTTAACTGCCCTTGTTCACGTATCATTCCACTACACCTGAATCCATAAAATCTGTTTTTCCACATGATGGATGAGCCTGAATGACGTGAGGGAATCCAAAAGCATCTATAAAAAAATCTCTGTAACAAATATAAGCCTTGCCTTCTCCTCCTTCACCTGCCCTTCTAGCATTAGCTACCATAGAGCAGTAGATATACCATCTCAGAGGGAAGGGATTCTTGGGAAAATGATAGTTAAGGAAGAGATACTTTTATTGCTCTTTGGCTTCATAATTCTAAAATAAATATGTTTTCTTAGTACAAGACACTAACTTGAGCTATGCAAAAACTCAGAGAACTTTACGTATATCTTAGAAATAAATAGCCTTGTGTTTTCTGTAAAACAAGTTTCTTTATAATAAATTTCATCTGCCATAAACTCTATGCTGGTAAAAGAATGGTGAGGCATTATCTTGCTCCTCTCTTTAAGCTCTTGAGGCAAAATGGACTGAATTGGCCAGAGTACAGAAGCACTATGTGTATATATGAATATCCCACTACCTGAGTTGAAGGGCCACTTGGCTGTGTTTTTGCTCATCCAATATAGACCAGCAGTTTCATAAAACAATAAAGATGATTTACTAGAAAAATTAAACTTAAAAAACTATATAAAATAAAGGCACTTTCCTGGAATTATTATATGCAAAGGGCACAGAACAGCTGGTTGAGTTACTCAATGTTTCTAATCATTGACTCCAAATTTAGGTAGACCAGCATTATAGTCGATGGACCACTGGGTGCCCTCAGGGCACCTTCAGAGTATCATTGCAGGATAGGTTGTGGACAACCCAAAGAAACGATAAAAATTGTTAAGGCTTTCCTTTTTATAACGAAAGGCAAAGTTATAGATAATATAGTTTATCTCCATGTTTGAGATGAGAAAATTTATACAGAAAGGCTAAAGTGAACTGCTCCAAATTAGAGGGAAGTAAGTGTGAAACTAAGACTGGACTCTAAGGCCATATGAAATCCACATTTTCACGTCCAGGTCTAAACTAGTAGAAGTACTTTATATTAAGGCCTTAATCCCCAGGAAAAAAAAAAGGTCAATGTATTCCTTATAAAAAATTAAGTGATAGCAGATGTCATAACCAAATGAAAGTTTCAGTAGGGGAGGTAAAACAGTTATGTAAATACATAGAAACTAGTAATGTAGCTTTTCCTTTCTCTTTAAAAATAGCTCAATGAACATTTTGCTAGGAAATGTGCAAACATTGATGAGCTTTCTGCAGGTGATCTGCATTTTCTTGGGTAGTTCAGTAAAGCCTTCAGAACTGCAGGAGGCGCAGGTGGCCTACTTCCTAAGCAACGCAGGATAATACATTCCAACCTGCAGGTCTTGACTGAGGATGATGTGGCCCCTGCATCCCAAGCGCACCCATGGATCTTTGGGCAATATCCAGGGGAACGTTTGTCTGTCACCCTGAGAGGATGAGGGATGTTACAGTCATCAAGAGGACAGAGAGGCTTGAAGCAGCTAAGCATGTACAAGGTGCAACGAAGAATTAACCAGTCCAGAGGTCAGGGAAGCCCAATCTGCACCATCATGTAAGTGTCTTTCTACCTCCAATAGTATAAAAGTGAACCTAAACTAATTATTTCCCTTTTTATATTACCTATTTTCAGGGTACTTTTTAGCACCACATGTACTCTTGTAGAGAAAGCCTTCCTAGTCAGCCAGTCGGCTCAGAAAACACGTGGCAACTGGAAGAACACAAATTAATTAAATCCACAGTTAAGCAATAAAAGTCATTTTTCCTATTAGTTGCAACACTTTTCAGTGGCCACACCATCCCAAGGGAGAAAGAATACCACACATTTTCATCATTCTGTTGTTAAAATAACTGTTAAAAATCATCAGGACCATAAGAAATGGCAATGACTTAGCAGTGGCTGGTTTCATTCGCCCTTCCAGCCCAAATCCTCTCACTTCTCATGTAAACATGGTTGCCACTGGCTTAGCCCTGGGTGCCCTGAGCCCCGCGATGGCCTCGCCTCGCTGCTTCGGTCCTTTACTCTTATCCAAACAACCCTGTGTCTGTCTCCAGCATCATCTTCACAATGACCTTGCTATCTAAGCTTCCACCCTGCCAGTGAAACTTGCCTTTCTCTTACAGACATTTTTCTCTCACACTCTGTCGTAACGTCTAGATGTTCCTTTCCAGTGATCTCTCCAGGCTGCCTCCTCTGGAGCCTCTATAAGGGTGCTGGTTACCATGGCCTAGACCTTGAGGACAAGCTCATGGATGTTTCTCCAGAGATGAGGGGTTCTTCCCAACCATTTTCCTCCATGGCTATGACCAGACTTTGCTATGTCCTTTGATACTTGATCGAAGGTGCTCAGCTTGGCTGGGGTATAAATTGCAATCTACCTCTGTCCTCCTTCTCCATACCAACTGGATCAGACACCCCAGCAATAGGACTACGAAGAGGAATCCAATGTGCAGCCAGGACTTTAACCCTCTAACATGTACTTTAAAATAAAACGTCTTGGCATATATATCTGTGTCTCGGTTTCTATAAGGGAGTAATTACAGACCCTGAGGATACCAATCTAGTAATGTTCCTACATATAACCTATTCACATCCTCTCATATACTGTAAATCATCTATAACTTACTTAAAATGCCTAACAAACTAAGAACAGTTGTTAAGCTGTATTATTTAGGTAATAACGACAAAGTTCAGTACACTGCAAATTTTCCAACATATTTTCAATCTATAGTTTTTTGAAACTACAGATGCAAAAACCAAAGGTACAGGCAGTCAACTTTATAGCCTCTCACCTCCTCATCCTGTTTTCTGCTGCTCTCAAGCCATAATCCTCTGCTCCATATAAGTTGCACTGGAAATACCTCCCAATCCAGCCAGATCTCGTCCTATTACTGCACATGCTCTCCTCTTTGCCTTCTGAATCCTTTGCCCCACAAGGGCACCACATAGCACATCTGGGCTTGGCCTAACTTACTCTTCAGGTCTCAGGTCAGCATCATGGCCTCTAGGAAGCCCTAATGGAAACATTCCTGCCTAAATTGTATTTGTGTAGTGTCTCTCCATGCCCACAGTGAATTCTCAGGTCCCTTACGGTACTCTGTGTGTCAGCACTTGATTCAGTCGTAATGAACATACAGCAACAACATACAACCTTCAAGACACAGAAACATAACAGAGACTATGGATGACATTGTTTGGACTTCCAGTCTCTTCCTCTTGGGCAGATGGACCCAGTTAAATTCACCTCCAGAAAAGCAAAGTTTTTCTGGAAAAATTTAGATGAATTAATTTTTCAGCAGAGTGCCTTTTGGCCAAAATTGACTTTAAATCTTTTAACTTACTGGTTTACTTTCGGGTTTTGTTGTTGTTTATTCGTTTTCTTGTTGCTTTTGATAAGAATTCAGGCATTTATTTAATTTAGACCAAACATGGGTCTCTGGAGTATATTCCTGTCAGGTGGCTCGGTTCAGGGAGAGCAAAGAGGTCTGCCAGTCTTTGCTGCTTTAACCACTGGCAGGATGCCCTGCTCCTGGACTTGGTCAATAAGCCCCAAATTACCCCAGCCCATACATACAATGTTTATAATGAACCACTTTTCAGACACTATTCTCCAAAAACATATGGAAGTATAATCAGAGGGATAAACATAAAATCTGACTAGCCATTCAGGGGCTTTAATGGCATTCTTAAGAGTTCATTTAACATGGGCTTTTATTACTCTTCAAGGCAGTACCTACCATGAATCCTGCAGGCAATTTTGCTTATTTTTGTGACTAATGGGAATTTTATAGCTAAACCATTTCCTTGATCCCAAGAGAAGAAATCAGACTCATGAACTGAGTTCTTAAAGAATGGTGTGTGCCCCTTACCACAACATTCTTCTCATAGCTTGTGTGTGTGTGTGTGTTTGCCTCCACTAGGAATTCAAAACATGATCAAAATGAAATAATTGACAACAGGATAAAACTGGTAGGAAGCCATTTAGCTTAACGTTTGGTGATTATATAAATAAAATCTCAAATACTTAGAAATATCAGATGAGCAATGAATCAATTGAAAATTCAGTTCACTGAGCCTGTGTAAAAATGTAACATGGATGTAAAACCTTAATGTTGACTTTGTGTTTTGGTTTTATTTATTTATTTGCACATGGGGGAGGGGAGGCAGGACATAACAGGGCCTCTTGCTGCCAAAAAAAAAAAAAAAAATACCACACGCTTGTGCCACTTTTGTGTCTTACTAATGTGGTTGGCTTTGGAATTGAACCTGGGAAGGCAGGCTTTGCAAGTGAGTGCCTTTAACCACTGATCCATCTTCCTAGATTTGTGCTGTTGTGTTTATTGGAGGCAGTCAGGTAAACATGGCTTGCAGTTCCATGGCCTCATAGTATTATAATAATATAATCTCTGGCCAATAAAATAGACTATGAAGCACAAATAAATTGGACTTTTATTCGGTAAGATATGCTTTTATGCTTTCAATGTAATGAACACAACTAAGGAAACATGCAATGAATAAGGGAAGAAAGCGCATGCAACAACTCCCCTCGCGGGTGTTGCGCTATGGCTCATTCCTGTATTCCACAAGTTCTGAGCATAAACAGGTCTAATCGTGGGAAAGCATCACCCCAAGGCTGAGCCCCAAGGGCAGCCTCACCACCCCTGCCAAGCAGATCCTTCCACTTCTCAACAGGCAAGGGGCACAGGCGCTCCACTTACACGGAGCGGAGAGAAAGGAAGAAGCCCACTACGCAGGACTCTGTCCTGTGCAGCTATCAGGCTGGCTTTCTACAAATAGGAAAATGATGAGGGGCTAGTTTAGACAGGTGTTTGGTTGGCAGTGAGAGAGAGCCCCTTTGTATCTTACATCACAACTTTGCCATGCCTGTCTCAGCTGGCCTCCACCTGCTTCAGTTCACCCAATCACATCCCTCTTGGGCTTTCCCAGGTGTAGGCAGGTCTCCCCTCTCTAAGCCCAGGCCCATTGGCTGGGATGTCTCACACAGATGAGTGCTGACTTCCAGGTTAACCTGAATTTCACTGAGAAGCTCAGAGTCTTCTCTCTATTCCATTTTTGCCTCTGTTGTTTTTCTATTTGTTTTGTTTTTGATTCTTTGTTTTTGCTCAGGACAAATAGAGCTGCTATGAAAATTTATATTCTGGATTTTGTTTGAACACAGATTTTTAATTTCATTAGATAAATGTTGAAGCACTACCTGACTACATGGATTCTATGTAAAGTAAGAATATATCAAGCTCTATAAAAAACTGTCATTATGATTTCCAGAGTAACCGACCCATTTTACCTCTTTACCAGCAATATATGGGATTTTACACATCTTCACTTGTATTTGGTGCTATCATTTTAAAGCACGTTGATAGATAAAGAGAGATTTCACAATGATTTTGCTTTGTATTTTCTTGACAGCTAATGATGTTGGACATTTTCCTATGATTAACTGGGATATACTAATAAAATATCTCTTCATAGATTTTGTCTATTTTCATTTTTAAAAATAGTGTACTCTTGTGACCAAAAATTCTCCCAAAGAGGGACTGGGGGAATGAATTCAAATTACAAATCAAAGAATGAATTTGAAGAAAGGCAGCAAAAGGAACTCAAAAGATGGATGAAATAAATGGTAAATAATCAACAAAAGCAACTTAACTGATGGCTGAAGGAAGCCAAAGAGAATCAGGAAACTGTACCTCACAGCAGCTTAAAGAAATTGAAGACAATCAAAACGAGATCAACAGAAGGCTAAAGGAATTTAAGGAGAATCAATGAATAAACAAGCTCATGGGCCAATGGAACAGGCTCAATGAGAACATATCCAAGAGCAGGGACAAACTCCAGGAGACAATAAAAAGCTCATATCAAGAAATGAAAATGGAATTTAAGCAAGAGATGGAAATGCTAAAGAAAAACATAACAGAAAACAGAAATGAAATAACCCTCCTAAAAGGATCCCAAAAAAGCCTCACCAACAGAATAGACCACATGAGGACAGAATATCAGAACTGAAGGACAAGACAGAAGAATTAGATGGGGATTCCAAAAATACTGACAGGTTCAAAAACATATGCAAACAGGACATGAGAGAACTTTGGGACACCTTAAAAAGACCAAATATTTGGATTCTAGGCATACAGGAAGGGGAAAAAAATAAAGGCCAAGTACATAGAGAATATCTTCAACAAAATTATTTAAAATTTTTTCCAAACCTTACAAAGGAGAGACTGATCCAGGTACAGGAAGTGCAGAGGACACCAAATAGGATCAGAGAATAGGCATTCCACATCACATAATAATCAAAACACGAAGCACAGAAAATAAGGCAAGAATACTAAAAGATGTAAGAGAAAAACAGCTCTTTACATACATGGGTAAAACCATCAGAATAACCTCAGACTTCTCAATGGAAACTCTTAAAGCCAGGAGAATCTGGAATGGAGTATTTCAAAAGTTACATCATCATGGCTGCCAACCCAAACTACTGTACCCAGCAAAATGATCCATTATGATAGAAAGGTAAAGGAAAACCCTTCACAATATAAACCAGCTGTAGGATTCCATGAGCACCAAGCCAGCCCAACAGAGAATACTGCATGGAATCCTCCACACAGGAGAGAAAAACTGAAACAATCAAAATTAGAATTGACATAAAAGCATACAAAGACCAAGAAAACACCAAACTCCACAAAACATTCAACATGACAGGGATTAATTCACACCTCACGATTATAAATCTAAATATTAATGGGTTCAACTCTCTGATCAAAAGACATAGGTTAACAGGCTGGATCAGAAAACTGGATCCATCCATTCTGCTGTCTACGGGAAACCCATTTTACAATTAAAGATAAACACCAGCTAAGGGTAGATGGATGTAAAAAGATATTCCAAGTAAATGGAAACAAGAAACAAGCAGGAGTGTCTATACTGATTTCAGACAAAATAGAATTTATACCAAAAGTAATCAAAAGTGATAAAGAAGGCCACCTCATACTCATTAATGGAACAAGGTATATTGCAATCATAAACTTTTATGCATGAAACATAGGGGCACCTAATTTTATAAAGCAGAGTTTACTAGACAATAAAGCAGATATAAATCTCAATACAATAATAGTAGGAGTTTAATACCCCTCTATCTTCTTTAGACAGATCCTCAAAGCAGAATATAGACAAAGAAACAATGGAGCTAAATAACATCATAGATCAACTGGGCTTAACAGACATCTACAGACTATTCTATCCTAATTCTACAGAATATATATTCTTCTCAGCAGCTCATGAAACTTTCTCCATAATAGATCATATATTATGATATAAAGCATGTATCCACAAATTTAGAAAAAAAAGTGACATAATCCCCTGTAGTATAACTGGCCACAATGCATTAAGCCTAGAAATCAACAGCAACAGTAACAATACAAAACACACCATCCAAGGCTAAAAGCACCAGACAGAAAGATCAAGATCAAAGCAAAAATTCATGAATTGGAAATAAGAAAAACAATTTAAAAATTTGAAGAAATGAAGAGCTAGCTCTTTGAAAAAATAAACAAGATTGATAAACCATTGCCCAAACTTATTAAACGAGAAAAAGGAAAGACTTAAATAAATAAGATTGGAAATGAAAACAGAGACATCGCAAGTGATAGCAATGAAATTGGAGGAATTATCAGACATATTTCAAAAACCTGTATTCCACAAAAGTGGAAAATCTGGAAGAAATGGATGAATTCCTTGACTCATATCACCTCCCAAAACTAAATCCAGAACAGATAGACTTCCTAAGCAAACTCACTACTTCAAATGAAATTGAGAAAGTAATTTAAAAACTCCCAACAAAAAATAAACTCAGGCCCAGATAGATTCACTGCTGAATTATACCAGGTCTTTATTCAAGAACTAAAACCACTTCTCAAACTATTTTTCACAACTGAAACAGAGGGCGTACTTCCAAACTCCTTCTAGGAAGCCAGCATGACTCTTAATACCTAAACCAAAGACACAAGAAAAACAGAATATTATAGACCAACATGCCTAATAAGCTTAGACACAAAAATTCTTAATAAAATCCTCACAAAACAAATTCAAGAATACATCAAAAGCATCATCCACCGAGATCAAATGGGTTTCATCCCAGGGATGGTTCAATAGAAGGAAATCAATAAATGTAATACAGCACATAAATGAAAGAATCACGTGATTATTTCAAAAGACACAGAAAAGGCCTTTGACAAAATATAACACCCCTTCTTGATTAAAACAGTGGGAAGACCAGGGGTGGAGGGAACATATCTCAATGTAACAAAGGTCATAATAAATGGGGAAAAACTTGAAGTGTTCCCATTAAGACCTGGAACAGGAAGAACACTCCATGATATGGGCACAGGGAAAGACTTCCTGAAGAAGACACCAGTAGCCCAGGAAATTAGATCAACACTCAACCACTGGGACATCATGAAACTAAAACGCTACCACCAACAGAGCGAATAGACATTCCACCAGTGGGAAGGAACTCATATCTGGTACTGGAAACCAAGTGAGAATCCCGTGGTAAGGAAAGCGTGGGCTGTCACACCAAATATCTCCTAAACAACCCAAACTGTTCTCATGCTTGGAGAATCTGTTTTATTTTATAGATGGAAGAGAAATTGGAGGAGAGTTTAGATCCACCAATAAGACAAGAAGATAACCAACTGCCCACCATGAGACCTTCCACCTCTACCACATCTGCCAGGGCCCAGGAGATATTTCAGAGGAAGGGACATCATGCATCTTACTGCTTCCCACTTAGAATAATCAAAATCTCTGCAAGAAGAAATTCAGAGGCTACAAAGAACTCAACACTAAAAGAGACTGCCAACAGGTCTGCCATGGCTCAGGGCACTTTTTGGAAGAGGGGCTGGAAAGATTGAAAGAGCCCCAGAGTAAGTAAAAACACGCTGAGGCATGGTTCCCTACTATCCCTCATGGACTGCCTGAGGCCTTCAGGACCTCACAGTGACTACCGTAACCCTACTGAGGAAGGCAACAAGGGTAGTAGGTTTTGGGGTGAGGGGACAATAGTGTATATCCTGTTTGAATATATATAAAATAGAATATATAAATTATCACATGTAAATATATATGTGGTATAATACTGGCTTCAGTTCTTTTCCTATGGCTCATATTTAGGCTTGTAATCAATTTTGACATGATTTTTGTACACTGTGAAAGGTTCTGGTCAGTGTGTTCATTGGTTGATTTTCCAATTTGTTGAACTCATTTTCTATGGCTACCTGATCACTGTAGCACCACAGGTTGAAAAGGGTGGGCTTCTTCCATTGAATCGCTTTGGCACCTTTGATAAAAATTAGCTGGACATATTTTTGTGAATCTATTTCTGAGTTCCCCCTTCTGTTGCATCAATCTATGTATATAGCCGTTTGTCTGAACCCATACTGTCTTTTTTTTCCTGTAGTTATATTAGAAGTAGGTTGATTTTTTTGTACATCATTGCTGATGTTTCAGCTATTCTAAGTATTTGGCCTCTTTACATAAATTTTGAACTAACCTTCTCTACTTCCACAAAATACTCCTGTTGAGCCAACCCCTTTTTGTACTATTTTAGAAATTACTAATGTGGGAATGCTCAGCTTAACCCACACTTTACACAGAATTCTCTCCCATGGCAGATGACGCCTCTCCTGTTTTGGGAGCATGGCCTTGTACCAGGAAGCATTTGTCCAGGATCAGTCCAAAGACTCACAGACTCTGGAGGCCTATTCAAATGCAGAGCCTTGCAAAGTCTGCCTTCTCATCCATGCCACCTCGTTGGTCTGGGCCCAGTCTCACGGGTGGTAACGATTCAGAGCTGGGTGGCCAGAACAAGAGACATCTGATAAAGATCTGGGCACATCTTCCCAGTCCTTTGGAAGGCTAGGTGTGGTTATCTCTCATCTCCTGCAATGAGACTACAGGGAAGTCTTGGTTAACACTGAAAACACAGGTATGTAAGGGCATTAAAAGAAAGTTACCAATTCTAGAAACTGGACAAAATTGAAGACCTTCAACTGCACCTAAGAGCTGGAGACAAGACTGTCAGATATCTATCAAGAAGAGAAGTTCTGAATGCGTGGTAATGCGCACCAAGATGGACCAAGTGAACTTGGAGCCCACTCTGCATCCAAGCTAGAAGGGAAGGAGGCTTGTACTGGGAGCCTAAGCAACAATTTCCAGTGCTTCCTCAATCTGAGAGGAATCACTGATTCCTGGTCAACAAAGGCTTATCTTTTCCAAGTAAATGTAATGGGGTTGAGTGATGACATGTGTCACCATAGCCAGCTGAAAACTTTTGAATGTTGAGATTTCAGTGATGGGATACAAATTTAAATAAGAAATATAAGTGAATTTCATATTTAGATTTGTATTCTATCCTTGTAATATCTCATATAGCTGCACATATTCTGAAATCTGAAAAAAAAAGTCTAAAATCTGAAATTCTTCTGGTCCCAAGCATTTTGGATAATATAAACTAATATAAAGTGTTATTTTTATATTAGTTGCTATTGGCTCTGTAAAAGTTTTTCTCTAACAGAAGACCATGAATATTTAGCTACAGTTCAGGGTGTTTTATTAACATCAGAGGTCCTGCTTTTTGGTCCCATATGCCTAGACAAAAAAAAAGTGAGATTAATCACAGTTACTTCTTTTCAGTTATAGTATTAAAACTGAGGCTCCTCCTAAATCTGCCAATAAAAACACACCACTTAAACAGGATACATGTGATCCAGTGGCTTCCACACCTGCTAAATATCAGAATATTCTAGAGTTAATTAAGAATATGGATGCCAGGAATAGGAGGATGATGGCTTAGTCAGTAAACAATTTGCCATACAAGTGTGAGGGCCTGAGTTAAGATTCCCTGCAAACATCATGAGCTAGCTCTGCATAAAAGTCACAGTGACCCAAGTTCATGAACATACCAGTGTCTTTTGTTCCCGTTCTCTCCTATCGGTCCTTAAACAGCTTAAGCAGCTTAAACAGCAGCTTTTGCTCTAGAAGTCAATCTAAAATAGCATATTTTGTCATTGAAGTCCAGAAAGAACACTTGCTATTGAGACTTGGTGCCAGTTTTTAAACTCCCAGAGAGCTGTGTGTGTGTGTCTTCAGATCGGGATGTGCGCTATGCATACAGACATAATGCCAATTTCATAGTTGCCAAACTTAAGCAGCAAATAAAAGTTACCTAGAGAAACATCACACAGTTTTCTGTGTCGGTCATTCCTGTCCCTTGGATCCTGATGGTGCACCCCAACTTTCCACCCAAAACACCTAGCTGTACTTTTCCAAGTTAGATATTTCCATGGCACATGGCCTGAACCTCGGATGAAATAAGAATGCTTTGATTCCAAGACACGTGGAGATGATAGACAGCCCCACAATGAACTAGAAGACAGGAAATGAACTCTGTTGCAGTGCTGAGTGGTGTTCTAGTCAGGCTATGGCATCAGCACTCAGAGAAGAGTTTTAAAAGCACCCTTAATCCCAATACTTGGTAAGCACAAGTAGGAGGACTGCTGTGAGTTTGAGACCAGTCTGGGACTACAGAGTGGATTCCAAGTCAGCCTGGGCTAGCGTGAGACCCTACCTTGAAAACAAACAAGTAAAGGACCTGCAGAGAACGTTAGGCCAGATTGAGAGGGAACTCTTTAGCTAATTATGAGGCAGAGTTAGAAAGCAGACTCATGAGAGAAATCTAAAGTGATTTCTGTTTGCCAGCTGGAACACAAGAGGGTGCTTAAGTGACACAGTCCTGCCACCATCTGTTGGATTCAGTGTATGCACCAAGCTCATCCAATCAGCTCTCACCTCCTACTCAGGTGTGCTGATCTCTTCCTGATCCAGACCCTGAGTCAAAACCAATCAGCCCTCTCTTAGACCCTCTGACATCCAAGGGTAAATCCCGCCACAGAAGGTTATAAATAGATGCTTCCCAGGTGGGCAAGCCCTCTTTGTTGACTGTTCATCTCTCTTGAGCTTCCAGGTTCCTGTTCTGGTAAGCCTTCCCTTGTCTTAGGCTAGAAGGGATGAGATGTTAAGCCCACATGGGCTCTCTACACCATCCTGCCCTCCACATGGCGGGAGCTCTCGGCACTTTCTTCTTGTGCCTCTCAAAATCACTTCATGTTTCAGGCTCACTTCACCCACAGGCTCTCAGACCACAGGAGTATATCCACTTTCCCTTCCTGTTTGCGTGGACCCTCCTTATCCCTCGTTTGTTCCTGAATGAAAATGTAATGGATCATAAATTATCCTTCCCTGTCTTATTTACCCAAATTCTTTGGTTAAAAAAAGGTAGAAACTCAGTGTTTGGAATTTAAGAATCTTTCTTGAATCCCCAAAACCCCATTCCAAAATTACAAGTGCATATTATACCATGTATGAAAGGGAAAGCAGGCAATTATATCAAAACTACGGAGCCTACAAAATGTAAAGTTATAGTCATCTAATACTGTTTAGTATTTTACAATGAAATGAAAGACATACTAAAATTACATTTAGATTATCACTAAGTTGGCTAATACTGAAATATGCTACACACTATAATGTAAAATATACTTGGGCTGTGTAAAATTAAATGAAGAAATAGTAGAGTACCAGTGGCTTGAACTGGTTGGTATTCACTTAATAATTTCAATCTCATTATTATTTATCATTCTTACTCATTCTTCAGGTGGATTAAACAGCATGCTAAGGTGATACCATGAGCCACACTGAACTAGAAAGTCTGGAATGTGGTCTCATTTCCTGTCGATCTCCAACTGCCCTTCTTCCTACATCTAGTCAGCTGAGCATCCGCTGTGTGTCAGGCATATTAAGCAGAACTGAGGAAACAGCTAGCTTAGTGGGAGCTCCAGAAATTAAAAATGCTTCATCAGCTAAGGCCAAAGTAATACTTTTTTTTATTTTATTGATTTTATTTGTGCTTTTTTGATATCTTTATTATCACAAAAAAGCACAAATAAAATCAATGGAGGAGGGAAATAGGATACTAAAAAATATTTAATGGAGAAAGACTCACGATTGGGAACAAGAAAGGGTTCCCATTCTCAACAAGGCTTTTCATCATAGTGTTTGAAGTTCTAGCCCAAGCAATAAGACAGGAGAAAGATATAAAAGGGATATAAATTGGAGAGGAAGAAGTCAGACGAGCCCTATTTGCAGATGGCATGATCCTAAACATAATGGACCCAAAAGATTCTACCATAAAACTCCTAAAGGTAAAAAAAAAATACATGAATAAATATAAAAATAAAAATAACTCCTAAAAGTGATGAATCCCTTCAGCAAATTGGCACAACACAAAATTAGTATGCAAAAAGTAGCCTCCCTCTATGCAAATGACAAATATACAGAAAAGGAAAACAGTGAGACTATTCCATTTTTCAATAGCCACAAAATAAAATCTAATACTTTAGAATAACACTAATCAAGAATGTGAAAGGCCTATAGAATGAAAAACACAAATACACTCAAGAAAGAAATTGAGGATGGTGGGAAAAGATAAAAGGCCTTCCATGTTCCTGGATAGGTAGAATTACTATTGTGAAAATGGAAATTCTTCCAAAAGCAATATACAGATTCATTGTTATATCAATAAAAATCCCAGCTTCAGTTTTTGACAGAAAAAAAATAATCCACAAAATTCATATGGAATGGCAGGCCTCAGATATCACCCAATCGAAAGCTATACCACAAAGCCATAGTAACAAAAACAGCATGGTTCTGTCCCATAAAAGCAGACACATAGACCAATGGAAGAGAACTGAAGACTATAGCTACTTGATCTTTGACAAAGTTGCCAACAACATACACTTCCAGCATCTTTGACAAATGGTGCTGGACAAATTGGATAACCACATTTGAAAAAATGAAGCTAGACTCACCCCTCTCACCATGTACAAAAATCAACTCCAAATGGATGAATAGCCTCAATATAAGACCTGAAACTCTTAAATGTCTGGAAGAAAAAATAGGGGGAATTCTCCAATATATGAAAGTGGGGAAAGACTTCCAGTAGCCCAGGAAATTCAACAATCACTCAACCAGTAGGATCTCATCAAGCTAAAGAGTTTTTTTATACAGACAGACATACCATAAACAAGGCCTACAGACCACCATCAGACTGGGAGAAAATCTTTACCAGCTACACCACAGACTGAAGCCTAATAACTAGAACCTACAAAGAACTCAAAAATTTAAATAATAAAAAATTAAATAATCCACCCAAAAAAATGGGGCAGTGAACTGAATAGGGAATTTACAAAGCAGGACATGCAAATGGTTAATACTCACTTAAGAACATGTTTAACATCAGTAATCGGGCTGGAGAGATGGCTCAGAGGTTAAGGCCCTTGCCTCCAGTGCCTAAGGCCCCAGGTTCAATTCCCCAGTACCCACATAAGCCAGACCCACAAGGTGGTGGCCCTGGTGCTCTCTGTATCTCTCTCTCTCTCTTTCTCTCTGTCTCTCTCTCTCTCTCTCTCTCTTTGAAAAATGAATAAATAAAATATTTTTTTAAAAAGTCACTAATCATCAGGAAAATGCAAATTAATACATTTATGAGATTCCACCTTACTCCAGCTAGGATGTCAATCATTCAAAAATCTAATGACAATAGATGTTGGCAAGGATGTGGGGAAAGAGGAACCCTCATTCACTGCTGGTGGGAATGCAAACTTGTACAACAACTGAGACTTCTGAAAAAGATGAAAATACAGCTACCAATTAACCCAGCTATCCCTCTATTGGGCATCTACCCTATCAGGCCCTCTCTTCAATACAGAGACATTTACACAACCATGTTTATAATGGTTCAATTCACAATAGCTAAGAACTGGAATCAACCCAGATGCCCATCACAGGACAAATGGATATCAAAGTTGTGGCACACACGCAAAATGGAATTCTACTCATCAATAACGAAAACAATGACATAATGAATTTGCAGGAGAATAGATGGACATGGAACAGATCACACTCAGTGAACTCACACAAGCACAGAAAAACAAACACTGCATATTCTCCCTCACCTGTGGTTCCTAGCCAGGATTAGCTTTACAAACATACCTGACATGCAACTTGAGGGACAGATAATAGGGATGGAAGTGTTTGGGGGGGGAGGAAATGGAAGGGCAGGGAGAAGGGAGATACACACAAAACTAAATCTAAAACGGGACAACTGAACAACCCATAGACCACAACCCCATGGTGCATACCATCAATACAACCCTCCAAAGGACTATGGGGATATCGTTTGGTAAAAAGGGGCCTAAGCTGGACATGGTGGCACATGCCTTTAGTCCCAGCACTCAGGAGGCAGAGGTCGGATAATCACTGTGAGTTCAAGACCAGCCTGAGACTACATAGTGAAGAGTGAATTCCAGGCCAGCTTGGGATAGAGCAAGATCCTACCTAGAAAAACCAAAAGTGAAAAAGAAAAGAAAAGAAAGGGCTCTGAAGAGGGTGGGATGAAGTCTAACCCTAAAACATCTCTTCCTCCTTTTTGTTTCTTGTGCTGTTAAGGACAGAACTCAGGGTCTCATGTATGCTAGTAAACTAACACTAAACCATATCCCTTGCCCTCTTTTTTACTTGTTATTCTGAGACAGGTGGTAAGGCTGGCTTTGAACTTGCTTTGTGGCCCAGATAGGCCTTGAACTTTGCAGTCCTCCTTCCTCGGCTTCCCGAGTAGCTGGGACTACAGGCCTGTGCCTCCAGGCTTGGTTCCCTAGTCAGTTTTAACTCTGAGTCATGTGAGATTGTCTTGAGTAGGCACAGATGATTCCTTTAAGTAGATTTACCAGTTACTTTGAGGAAGGTACTTCCCAGCTGCACTAGATTTTCCTAACATTGAAGCGCATTTAGAAAGAATTCTGCACTAAGATGGGACCCCAGCTCTGCCTAGCACCTACA
>PVHP010033459.1:0-19683 GCA_004024765.1 Zapus hudsonius
TAAAGCAGCCTTAATACTCATCCACCACGACTCAGGGAACTGAGCGGAAGAGGGGGCGGAAAGATTGTGAGAGCCATGGTGGGGGAGATTATCCAGAGGCATGGCCAGGAGAACCTGGCTGAATACTAGGCTATCCATGGTCCCCTGTCACAAGGACTGATCCAGACGACCCATGGAGGAGGTTATCCAGCGGAGTGGGGACGGGAAGGGCAGTGGGGAATTGGAGATAACAACTCATTGTTTGCCCACTAAATATTGTAACTCATTATGGACAATAAAAAAAGTATCATCCATCTTGACCAAGTAGGTTTCATTCCAGATATGCAAGAATGGTTCAGCGTAGAAAAATTGATAAACAGAATACATCGCATAGAGCTAATGGGGCAATTTACATGGTTATCTCAATCGATTCAAAAAAGGTTTTTGACATAATACAACATTCCTTCAAAATTAAGACACCATTATTTGCAGAAATAGAAAAAAATAGTCTCAAAACTCTTATGGAAGCACAAATAGGTCTAGAAAAAAAATCATACTAATTGAGATTAAAGAGAAGTGTCTCATGTTCTCTCTCATATATGGATCCTAGCAAGGGATGGTTTGATTTGTTTCCAAGCTGCAGTCAGCATCGGTAGTCCTGGTCAGGAAGCTAGAAGGAGGCTTGAAGAGAGAAGATCCGCTGAGGGCGTGTAGAAAGACAGAATGCAGGCGGCAAAGGGTCTGGGAGGACAAGGGGAAAAGCGTGGGGGGAGGGGAAATACACAAAGCTAAAGGTAGCAGGAATCAGCAACACAGAAACCTACATCATGGTTAGCTAATTAAAAGGTATAACCCTCTTGGGAAGAGAGAGGGGGAGGAGAAGAGAGTTGAGTTTGGGCAGAAGCACCCTGCATGGTTGAAGAAAGCTTTACCCTAAAACCATAGACTCTTGCTGGTAAATCCAGGGCCAAAATTGGGTTACCTTTCCAGTGAGCTGTTGGTCAAGGGGGACCTTGAGGCACCCCCTGTTGGGGTCAGCTTTCTAGTTGCTGCGCAGAAAGAGCCCAAACAAAAGCAGCTTGTGGAGGAACGGGTTTATTAGGCTTATGGACTCGAGGGGAGACTCCATCCTGGCAGGGAAAACAATGGCATGAGCAGAGGGGTGGACATCACCTCCGCCACAGCACTGCAAACAGCGGCAGGAAGGTGTGCCAAACACTGGCAAGGGGGAGCTGGCTTCTAACCCCACAAGCCCACCCCTGACAACACAGCTCTAGCGAGGTTGTAAAACCCAAACTGCCATCAGCTGAGGATCTATTAATCAGGACGCCTTCATTTGTTTGTGGGGGACACCTGGATCAAACCATGACACCCCCCCAAAAAATGTAGGCCATTTTCCGAAGCACTTGGTTACCCACCAGATCTAAATGGTAAGACCCTATTAGTAAAGACACCACAGGATGTGGTCTCAACAGGATGTTGAGAGATCGTTCTGGAACTGAGATGGAAGCCAGCTCCCTGCTGGCTAGCTCTCATGGTGCAGAAAAGTCCTATGTGAACTGTTGGGGAATAATGATCACCAACAGCAAGAACAAGTAAGGGATCCCACAAGTTACAAAATCAGCCATCCAGGCAAAATAAAGAGGACACGTCTATGCAGTAGTGGTAAACAGACCATGGGGGCAATCAACCGCTCTCGGATTGGATATGAGGCCCACTTTGTGGGAGGGAATTCATACCTGGTACTGAGAATCAAGCCAGAAGCGTCCCTATTCTTTGGCTAAAAGGAAAAGGAGGTTATGCCCATCAAAAAGTCTTCTAAATATCTATGTTTATCCCACTTAATCCATACTGTTCTCACTCTTGGCTGAAGAAGCTGCTTTATACAGATAGCAGCAAATTCCAGGGAGACCCAAGACCCGTCAGCACGACAAGAAAAGAAAGCCAACTGGTCAGAGAGACCCTCCAGGGCCCAGGAAACACTAGAGGAGACGACTGATTCCATGTGAGTGCTGTTCTCATGGCACGAGACCCCCCTCCAGCGAGTTGGGAAGACACTGAAGAGACTTCAAACTCATAAAAGCAAAATGTTAGAGGCTTCCAAGTTCTCAAAACTAAAGCAAACTTATTACATAACCTCCGGGGGCTCAGGGGACAGTGAGGAACAGGGGATGGAAAAATGTAAGATCACAGGGTGGGAAGGTATACTCTGAGGTATTGCCCCCCTCCCCCCACCCAGAGACTGACTGGAGCATTGATGACCTCATAGTTATTACCAATAACCCCACTGAGGAGGGCCCTCGGGAGCATGGGCTTGGGGAGAAGGAACATAACAGCGTAACCAGATGGGAATCTAACCAATTTGCAATATGTTCATATATTAAAGTTCTCAATAAAAAATTCAAAATTGGGATCAATCAATGATGTTTCACAAGAGATATTAATACATTTTATTTAATACTACAGTGTTAGCGTCTATACAAAATAAAAAATACCTGAATATAGGGAGATGGTTCAGTGAAGATTTGAATTTGGCTCTCCCACACTCACCTAAGAGGCCAAGTGTAGCACCATATGCCTGCAATCCCAGTACTTGGAGGTGGAGACAGAAGGCTCCCCGGGGGCTTGCTGGACAGCTTCTATAGGTGAATTGATGGACCATAGCTTCATTGAAAGACCCTGTGTCGTAGTCAGCCACACGCCGCTGGGATGAATCTCCAAACCACGCACGCTTTGGGGAGGAAAATAGTTATTGAAGGAACAGACCCGGGGAAGTTAAGGAAAGGCTGGCCCCCTTTCCCAGATCCGAGCAGAGGCAGAGACAGAAGCCCAGCACCAGCACCCAGCAAGCACGCTGTAACACACTGAGATTCCCAAAATGCAGATCTCCAGACCAGGGTTCTGGCTCTTCTTTTGCAGATCGATCCTTAGTATTTTCCATCCAAATCAGAAAGGGTCAGTCCCCAGGAGGATAGGCCAAAGTGGCACTTCCTCCAGCCAGAAGCCTTGAGACCATTAATAATTTTAATAAACCCTTAATTCTTTGGGGGGACATTATTCAAACTAGTACACCCTGTTTCAAAAAATTACATGGCGCGTGACCAAGGAAGACCCCAGTGTCAACCTCCCCGTGAGCACACACATGAACCTGCACACACATGAACACACATGCTACAATTTTCAGGAAACAGAACAAGACACCAGGACCTCCAGAAGAAGCTTGGGACTGAAAGAAACACAGGCCTGTACCAGCACAAAGGCTCGATGACAGAGGAGAATTTCGTCTATTTTTCAAAATGTTGCTGCTTGCCGAAGAGAAAGAGGCTTCTCTTGGTGCACCAGAGACTCCTGTCAGGAACAGAGAGTGAACACGAGTGAGGGTCCTTGAATCTAACTTACCCCAGGCTCAGAGGCAGAGCTTTGAAAAGAAGGCTGGGCTCTGAGAAAAGTCAAGCCCAGGCTCAGGAGTCCTGGCTGAGGCACTGTGGGGTCCATCTCATCTAAGAAGACTCCTGGACTCTGACAGTCCCGAACCAGCTGTAGAGAAAGAGATCTGGGAGGCTCTCAGGGACCCTCCCATCCATGGCCACCACAGCACCCTTCCTCTCGCAGAGGCATCGATACTTTGGAGAGCACGAAACAGGGCCACCTGAACTGATCTCGGGCTGTGTTGCTTCCCCCACTCACAAGGCCTAGCAAGATGCCTTCCCCCAACTGGAATATTAACCGCCCCAGGGAGTAACAACCAGTCTCAGAGAAATTCTAGGGCCTCCCGAGCCCACAGACTGCAATGCTAAGTGGGACCGACAGAGGACACCAGGACGCAAAGGAGAGAAGCTGGTGACGAGAAGCCAGCCCTGGAGGACAGCAAATGATGAGCCTGTATAGGACCCACCCCAGGCAAACCACAGGAAAGACAAAATCATGGTTGTAAATGAACCTCTCTTCACCCTGTGCATGAAACGTGCGGTCTCCAGTCTTCTATTTGGTTGGTTGGTTAGTTGATGGGTTTCTGTTTGTTTGTTTGTTTGTTTGTTTGTTTGTTTGTTGTTTTGCTGCAGGGACTCACTGTGGCCCAGGATAATCTGGAACTCACTCTATAGGCCAGGCAAGCCTCAAACCCACAGCAATCCTCTTATCTCAGCCTTCTGAGTTTTAGGATTGAAGGCTTCTTTAATTCTTGAATCTTTTTAATCCTCTTTGAAACTGGCTTCTAGTTTTCAGAGTCAAAATAGAGCTCCGCTAACACCTCATCTTTTTATGTCTCTTGGCGCTTCCTTGTTTTCCTTTTTCCATACTTTCAATGGTGTTTTCTCTTACAGTATTAAAAAATACTTGTGCTTTTACTACTTTTGCTTTCTGAGGTGGGGTCTCACTCTAGCCCAGGCTGACCTGGAACTTGCTCTGTAGTTCTCGGTGGGCCTCAGACTCACAGGGGTCCTCCCACCTCTGCTTCCTGAGTGCTGGGATTAAAGCCTTGTGCTTTTATTTTTATACCTCTATATATTAATCTAATTTTATGCGCTTTTTATTCTTCAGCAATCTTTTTCCTTTTCTGTTTTCCTTCTTGCCTACTAGTTCCCTTTTTAAATTTCAACTAAGACTTTTAATGTGGAATTTGTTTATTATTTTGCTTTTGAAAAATAAAGCTCTTATGTTTTTATTTTAATTCGCCTTCTTGCAATTATCTAGTTATTTTTTAGATTTCTCATTACTGGGATTTTCTTGGGTTTTTTTCTTCGTTAATTTTATTTCTATTTTCTAACCTCTTTCTCTTTTTTTCTTTCCCTTCATAGCATTTGTCTTTCCTGCTCTTCGTTTTCTTTCTTGTATTTAGCCTTGCTTCTCTATGCTTCCCTTTCCATGTCTCCTTCTTTCATTCATTCACTGCTGTTACTACATTTACCATAAATAAAAGAAGAGAGACGTCATCGACGGGGGTGAAGAGCAGTGGACCTTGCAAGCCTGAAGACTGGCAGCCAGGCCAAATGTGCCAACTGGGGCGATAGTGGCATGTGTATTGTGGGGGAAACCAAATGCTCTCTAGCTGGACTGGAGGCCTGCTCCATTGGAGGGAATGCATGCCTGGTCCTGAAGACCTAGTCAAAAGCCTATAGTGGGGGAGGTCATGAGCCCTAGGCTAAATGCATACATTATGCCAACCAAACTGCCTTATAAGCACTTTTTTTAATGAGCTCACGCATATGATAATGATACTCCCATTTTTGCTGGATGGAGAAGCTTCTCTTTTTCAGATGGCGGTGACCACTGGGATAACCCAAAAGACACCAAGAGCTGAGAAGACACGACGGTGGATTGTTCAGCACTGGGACGTCTCTATCCCACTTCCCGAGGCTCAGGGTCTATTTCGGAAGAGGTGGTGGAAAGGTTGTAAGAGCCAAAGGAAGGGTAGGACTGCTTACAACGCAAACTTCCAGACACAAAACAGCCTTGATATTCATGACTTCGCAGGGCCCGATAACACCTACACATAATGGAGGAAAAGATGACGACACCGAAACAAAACAGAGACTAATTGAGAGGGGGAAGAGATATGGGGGAGAAGGGTGGGGAGGGGATCATAATGGTTTATGGTCTATAATTACGGAAGTTATCAATAAAATGTTTTTAAACAGAATGTTTAGCCTCATAGCACACAGGGTAGCTATCTTCTACTTTCTGTTTTATAGTCATTAGGCTGTAGTCAGTTTTAAGGATCTTTCTGTATCTTGTACAACGTGATGGTATCAGAGTCCCGGTTTGTTTTCCCCTCTCTGAGTGGCACTAGGCTTGACCACCTGAGAGAAAGAACTCCCCCCAGTGAGACTAGTGGGGATGCCGAAACCAAAGATGCACAAACCACAACTCAGAAACTCAAGAGACGTGAAAAGACATGGCAATACGACTTCCCGGAGATCCTAACTCCCAGCTACTCAACCCAGAGTTAGTGAAATAGACAAAATACTGAAAGGGAATTCCAAAAGTTTAACTAGTGCGAATGATCTCTGGCCAACAAGGAGATGAATTCAACCCAGGCCCAGGAGAGGGGAATCTGCAACATATATGAGAAAATAGCACCAAATGACCCCAAAAAATCAGCACTACAGACAAAAACAGCAATGTGGAAGAAATATTCAGCAAAAAAAGTAAAAATTAAAAAAAAAAGAATTGCTGGGAATCAAAAACTTAGTGAATCAAATAAAATATACAGTGTTTCCACCATCCATGAATGTGACAAGGCAGAAGAAAAAATGTCAGAGATGGACAGAAAAGTCAAGAAAATAGTACATCCAACCCCTATGAAGAAAAACCACAAATTAGCATGCACACTATCCAAGAAGTCAGGAGTCCAAGCCTAAGAAACCACGTAGCATGAGGAGCTAAAATGAAAGCTGAAGACACAGAGGAACTACTTGATGAAATTATATCAGAAAACTTTCCAAAAGTGGAAAATTGACATCCAGACATAAGAGGAACTTAGAACCCCAAGTAAATATGACCAGAGGAGGGACTTGGAATGATAGAAGATATCAAAAACACAACATAAGAGATGGGGAAATGGCTCAGTGCAGTGGGTCAGAGCTCTCGTCACGCAGCATGAGGACCTGAGTTCAACCCCCAGGGCCTACAGATGAAGCTAGATGGAGGACCTGCATCCCTGCAACCCAGCACTAGGCAGACAAGCAGATTGCTGGGACTCCCTGTCGGCGGTATGGCCAAGAGCACTGAGACCCAGGCTCAGGGACAGGCCCTGTGCCTAGGAAATAAGACAGAAAAGCAATAGAAGAGGATATCCAACATCCTCCTGTCCCCTCTGAGTGTGTGCACATAGGTGGCACCCATCTTACACTACTGTACACCATCCACTTAACAAAAATGGTGCTGACACAAAGTCAGACACACAGACCAAACCGATAGAACAGAGGGCCCAGAATAAGCCCTTCTAGCCACAGCCACCTATTTTTTTACAAAGACAACAGAAAGATACAATTCATAGATGATATAAACTGGGTAACATACACAAGTAAAACAAAACACTGTCTTTGGTTGGTGGTGGTGGCGTTTTCTTTTTTTACGGGGGGTGAGGTTTGAGGTAGGGTCTCTCTCTAGCCCAGGCTGACCTGAAATTCACTATTTAGTCTCGGGGTGGCCTCCTACCTCCTACCTCTGCCTCCTAAGTGCTGGGATGAAAGGCATACAACACCATGCCCGGCTCAAAACAAAACACTTTGATAAGCAACACCTTCAAAAAAAGTCATGCGCATAGTGGGACACTCCACAAGGCCCCCATAAAGTGCACGAAAAACATGGTGGTTTTCATAGCATGAGGAGGGTGATGTAAACGCTGAGATCGAACTGGGAAACTTAGTTCCAAATTCATTGGTTTTCATTTTCTATTTAGGGTTGGGTTTTGCTCCTGTGAAAACAATGGGATGCTGTCGAGAGACAGTGTTTCTCCCTCACAGGCATTACCAGCAGGCCTTTCGTCAGAGAAAGGTCTGCCCCCATGGCAGGACTGAAGTCTGAGGCCTCTCTGAACAAGGTCTGTGCAGGAGGCTGGGGCTGACTTGGGTCACAATGGCCCAAAGATGATCATCTGTGGTTAAGGAGGTCCCAGCCTGAGCCTCTAGGGCCTTTGCAGGCCCCTCCGATTGGGAGCTCTGCCCAGCCCTTCGCAGCCTCTGTGAGCAGAACCTGGACCTCCAAGCCAGTCGTATCCTAAGTAAACCTTCAAGGAGGTGGTGGAAGCCAGGCCCAGCCTGACCTCTTGTGGCCAATGCCAGTCTTTCCAATCTGTATCAACCCAGCACCCACAGACTGACACTTTGAAGACACAATTTAATCAGGCTGCCATCAGGCCCCTCTAGACACATTTCTATGAAATTCAGGAGGGAGTCCCTGTTACGTCTTTGAAGAAACCCACCATCCATTCATCCTCAGTGTCTTATCAGGCTCTTCTCCTCTTGCACCCCGTGTGAGGCTGGTCACCTGGCTGACTTGGTGCCTCGCCTTAGTGATTTTTTAAAATTCATTTATTTTTTAAACATATCGCAAAAAAATAATAAATTAAATTAAATTTTAAAAAAACATTTTGCATCTTGGCCACATCCCCATCAGGCCTCTTAGTGATTTTTTTAAACATTTTATTTATTCATTTTTCAAGCAGAGAGAGAGAGAGAGAGAGAGAGAGAGAGAATGCACCAGAGCCACCACCTTGTGGGTCTGGCTTTATGTGGGTCCTGGGGAATTGAACCCGGGGCCTTAGGCACTGGAGGCGAGTGCCTTAACTGATGAGCCATCTCTCCAGCCCCCCTTAGTGATTTTTATCCGCTAAGTCTATCAGGTCCCTGGCCATGAAGACCCTACCTGCTGTGCGTTCCTCGTCTCCCTGTGGGAAAATCCACTCCACTGACCCCGTGTGCTGGCAGCCTTCCCGCCATTCTTTACCAGGTGGTCCTGAATAACTTCCATAACATCATAACTTGAGATGACCTCAAGGTGGACACAAGCTGTCATTCTCAACGCTAGTCAGATAGGAGCTGAGGTTTCCAGCATATAACATATGACAATTAGGTGTACATCCGTGGAAGATTCAAGGCGGTCACACAGGAGGTCCCCACCTGCCCCGGAGCTGGCCTGTGACTGTTTTCCACCCGAGACCACCCATGGAGTCCTATGTCCGGGCCTGGATGTCCAAAGAGCCAAGGGGTTCCAAGCCCAGAGATGTCAAACCCCTGGCCCGAGAGTCCACAAGGGAGGTTGTCACCAAGCCAGCTGAGAGCTGGGAAGGGCAGTCACACAAGACCAGCAGAGCCTCTAGCCACCAGTACGAGCCTCGAGGGATCACAGATAAACAGCCGGGGAATGATCACCGCATACTCAGCGCAACTCCTTGTCTCCGGAAGGGCTCCTGTCACAGGCGATGCTGTATGGCGGTCCCAGGCTGCAGGCCAGTTTAAGGGGTGCTGTCATCACTCCTGCTCTGAAATGCTGGGAGCAGACTTCCAAGAGTTGACCTGAAGGGCCGCTTTCCAGAGCCACAGTCAGCTCAACCCCAAAGGACAAACGTGGTAGGTGGCCCGCTGGCCGGCGCTGGACGGCAGGCAGGCCCTGAGCAGTGATCACTGAGTCTGGAGCGAAGTTGAGGCAAAAGTGGAAAGTCCAGAGTCGAGTTTTGGCCGGATGAGGACTGACTGGTTTTCCATGGGGGCACAGCCTGGGCTGGCCGCCACAGTGTCCACGATGGTCAAACTGTGTCCTCCCAGTTCCACCCCTCAGGCCATAGAGGGCATCTCGAAAGAGACTCTGCTGCCTTCAGGTGGCCATTAGCATTATGGCACCTGCTACCCACAGGAGGGTCTTCTTAGAGCCTGGGGAGAGGGGCCTTCTTGTTAGCCTGCCATGTCTAGTTAGAGCTGGAGGGGGGGTGTGCCCTGTCCTTGTGGTCAGGCTTATTCTTCAGATGAGAGATGACACCCTGAGGCTCGTGTCTGCCTCGTGGACACGTGCAAAGCCGCCAAGCTTCTGAGAAGGCTGGATCCCCACATCCCACATGGACACAAGGACACCTCAGACTCAGAGAGGGTTTATGACTGATCCAGTGTAGGGGACATCCAGGGCCAGGGTCCCACCTCCTGTACCTCCAGCCACCCCTCACAACACACACACACACACACACACACACACACCCCTGTTCCTGTGTCTTCAGTCCTTGATGGCTCTGGGGTTCCCAGAGATCCCCTGCCAAAAAGAGTCCAGCACTGAAGAGGTGTGGTCAGACCCAGCCATAAAGCTGGTCAGGGCCCTGTGGGAGCAGGTTCACCGGAGGGACCTCATTGGCATCTGCTGGGTCATTCCAGTGGCCACAGCACAGAACTCAGGTGCTCTCTGGTGATCATGGGTGTCACTGCGTGCTCTGACCTGGCCCCAGCCAGCCAAGTGAGCTCTCAAGTACGGGAGACATGGACGCAAACAAGTGTGCATGTAAGTGTACACATAAGTGTGTTTAGTCCTTAGCACTGAGTCCCGTCACAACTGTACACGCATCGCTCATGTTGGCAGGCGTGGATGGGCGTAAAGGCTGGACATCCACTTAGGCAAATGCCATCAGACACCTGCACCCACTCCAGCCCGCTCTGGACAAATCCTTGTGAAATCCCGGGCAGCAAGCTCCCGAAGTCTGCTTTAAAAGGCTTCTCGCCATTCAGGCTCCAATCCTCCACCCCCCATGTGGAGTCCGGACAGATGGGAAGCTGAGGCGTCCTACGTCCTCTAGCCCGTCCCTCACAGCCTCTCCTGGACCCTTCTGTTTCCAAGGTCCCTAAGACTCTTCAATGAAGTCTCGGGAAGCTACATGTGCTGAAGTCTTACAAGATAAGGGCTAATTTAGAAGTATTCCCCCAAACACCTAAACAGCTACTATTTATCAGTTACTCCCCAGGGAGTCTCAAAGCCTCCCTTAGCCAAATCTTTGACTCACCAGAACACCTGTGAAAAATTCACAGACACAGTCTCGCTTTCTCCCCTGAGACAGTCTTCCTCATTGTTGTTTGGCCACTTGAAAGGCCAGACTGCCAGGCCATGAGCTTTGGGATTCTCCCAACTCTGACACCCATTACAGTAGGTGTGCAAGGATTACAGATACGTGTGCCACCCACACTGTCTGGCTTTCAATGGATGCTAGAGTGCTAACCTCTGCTTAGCAGGCTTAGGATCAAGCGCCTTTAACCACTGAGCCTCCTCCCTAGCTCACAGGAAAGGCTTTTTGCCAAGGGCTCTCACACTGTGATACTACTATGGCTACCACAGTGATAGGCCCAGCAGCAAAAACCTGATGCAAGCCTTTAGTCCCCCAAACCGCTAGCATCAGATGCCCATAGAAAGGAAGAGCTAGCTTCTGAGGGTCCGTACTCAGAACCTGTCCACCATGGCACATTGAAACTAATCTTCATGCAGCTTCTGCCCACTGACAAGAGGCTAAGAAGGATTCCTAGGTGACCACGTCGCCCCCTAGAACCCCAGCCTGTGTCCCTGACTTACTTTCACCGAGAGCCTAGACAAACCAGCAGAATCCATGTGGCTCTCCACGCAAAGACTGAAGAACTCATCCCCCAAAGCCTTCTGCCTGGTGGAATGACGCTGTGAAACCTCCTCTCAGGTGGGCACACAAGCCCTGGGGGTCACCTCCTCCAGGAGCAATGAGAAAGAAAGCTGAGAAAATGACTCCCAAGCACCACAGCGGTGTCTGAGAAGCACAAGGGTGAGGTCAGAGAGACACACAAGAAGAAATCTTTCCATGTAAACCACTACATACCTTGGAAAAGCAATTCAGCCTGTAAATATCACACCAGGGCCATCATGGAGGCAGGCAGGTGGACAAACTTCAACCCGGGTCCAAGAGGCTTTCAAAGAAGAATGTGCAGCAGTCATTCAGAGCTCAAGGCACTGGCCCTCCTGACAGCTTCCAATCTTGGGCTGAGCCTAAAGCCTCTGGTCTAGCTCCAGCCTCCCAGTGGCCAGCCTGGGGAGCAGCAGCAGGTACACACAGCACCCAAGGACATGCCCAGGATCCCAGGAGCAGCTCGACCCCCAGAGACCCAGAGAAGATGCGGAGACAAGGGCAACAGGTTGGTCACAAAAACGCTCAGAGGCCCTTCCAGAGAACCTCAGCTCCCCTCCCCGCACCTCCCTGAAAGATTCCAGGACAGCCCCTCGGGGACAGCCCCTCGGGGACAGCCCCAGACACTACTTTCTTGCAGGTGGCCTGCTTCCTGCCAGGCCTTTCTTTCCTAAAAAGATAGAAGCCCTAGTGGATGGGCTGGACCCCTCATGAGGGTCAGTGGCGGAGTCAGGCCCTAAGGCTCGTGAGACTCTGAACTCCTGTCCATGTCCTTCTAGTCCCTGAGCCAGACAGCGAGGAAGCCCATCACCAGGCAAGGGTTTTTGTGAAGGACTCTCCTACTGTGTTAACTGGGGGCTACACAGTGCTAAACCCAGTAGCAAAAACCTGTTGGAGGCCTTTAGGCCAACCATGACCCAGGAACCACCTCACAGACGCCATGGCCTTACTGAGCTCTTCCCAAGCACCCATGAGCCAGCCCACGTCCCGCTCCCACTTGGGCTGAGTCCCAGACACCAGACACCTGCCTGCTCCCCACATCCCATCTCCCCTGAGCCACAGGGCAAGTGCAGACAGAAAGCAGCAGCAGCAGAGACCCCAAGATGAAGACCCTAACCCCAACTCCTCTCTAAAGCTACCCTAGAATGGGGGATTGTGCATGGGCCTCTCTCACTGTGGAACACCCTCAGAGGACCTGGCATTCCCGAAAGCCCTAAATCTGAACTATCAATTGCAATAACCAGTCTGACTGCAATCCCACACCAACTAGATGGCTCAACGGACCAGGGTGCCTTGTACCACTAACACAGAGAGGCAACTGGACAGGATGCAGGGGCACCAGGCCTGGACTGGGGTCTCAGCTCCGACACTGGACACCCCAATGAAGACGGGGTGGATAGCTCCAGTTCCCAGGCAGGTGGAGGCAGCCCCACCTGGCACAGCCAAAACATCTGCATTGGGACCAGAAACTTCCAGATCTCAGCAAAGAAGAACCGAGGGTGAGGGGATTCCCCTCCGAGGCCAGCAAAGCCCAAGGGAGATGCTGAGCTTAGCCAAGGGGAGGCCCCACAGGCCAAGGAGTTTCTGTTGGTGTCTGTGTCACTGTGAGCTGGGGTTCTGGGTCCCACAGTGATACTCAGTGAGCCAGAAACACTACCGGCCAGGCCTAGGAGTATGACCACCACAGGGACCTAATAGGACCATCCTCCCACCTGGAACAGTAGAAGGCCGACAGCAGAGGCATTGGAGCTGAATAGGAGCTCACCGGTTAGAAATACAGTAAGAATTTTTAAAATAAATTTGAAAAAAATCTTTCAATGTGATTCCTGTTTAGGCAAATTTGTAACAGGCAAAAATTCAACCACCTTGTTAATTAACGGGAAAACACATGCCAATGTATCTGAATTCACTCAGCCCACACCAGGCCCACTTCCCTGAGTCCTGGCCTTGCTGTCAGCCAGTGGAGGGTCCAGGCTCTGAGGCTTCTGAGACGCTGGCTTCTGTCTGCTCCCTTCTGTGTCCAGGTCAAGAGAACTAGGAAGCTGCAGCCAGGCAGGATTTTTTGGTTGGTTATTTGTTATTTCTTTTGCTTTTGCAGGGGGACCTGGAGCAGGGGCCTTGTGTGCTACAGCATAGGAGTAGAGATCATGGGACGGCCTCAGCAGGTTGGTCTCTCCCTTGACAGACTGTTATTACTGTCCTTTTGCCGCTTGAAAGGCCAGACTAGCTGCTCATAAGCTTTTGGTTTCTCCTGGCTCTGCCTCCCATAGGTGCTCTAGGGTTACAGATATGTGTATAAACCGTTTCTCTGGCTTTTCTTGGGCATTAGGGATTCTGATCTGCAGGCTTATGGAGGAAGCACCTTAAACCACTGAACTAGCTCTCCAGTTTCTAAGAAGGGCTTTTTGTCAAGGGCTCTCACACTGTGTTATTACGGTAACTACCACATTGATAGACCCAGCAGCAAAAACCTCATGCAATCCTTAGACCCCCAGGACTGCTCAGCTCAAAACATCAGGGCATGTAAGAACTGGCATTTCAGAGTCTGCACTCAGAACCTCTATCGTGACCTATTGGCACTGCCCCCCCATCTGCCCATTGACCAGAGGCTTGGAGGGTTACTCGGTGACTGCTTAGACCTATAGCACCCCAGCCTCTGTCCCTGGCAGCCTTTCAACAAGAATCTAGACAAACCAGCATTCTGGTTCTACACAAGGGCTGAAGTGTCCATTTCCCAAATCCTCCTCTTGTTGGAAAGAGGCTAGGAAACCTACTCTCGGAGAAGCCCCATGGGTGCCCAGAAGCCCTGGGTGTCACCTCCAGGAGCAAAGGACGGATAAAGCTGGGAAAGCCACTATTGTGCGTCACAATGGTGTCTGAGGAGCAGGCACACAACAACGCCCTAGCACATGCCTCGGGATCCCAGGAGCAGCACCACCCCTAGAGCCCCAGAGACGATGAGGAGCCAAAGGCAACATGAAAATGCCCAGAGACCCTTCCAGAGAACCTCAGCTCCCCTCCCATCACCACCCTGCAGGCTCCCAGTGGACAGTGAGGTCAGGCAGCCCCTCGGGGACAGCTCCGGACACTACTTTCCTGCAGGTGGCCGGCTTCCTGTCGGGCCCTTCCTTCCTAAAGAGACGCAGTCTTGGTGGATGGGCTGGACCACTCCTCACGAGGGTCAGTGGCGGAGTCAGGCTCTAAGGCTCACGAGACTCTGCACTCCTGTCCATGTCCTTCTAGTCCCTGAGCCAGAGAGGTAGGAGGCCCCTCGCCAGGCAAGGGTTTTTGAGAAGGACTCTCCTACTGTGTTACTATGGTATCTCCCACAGTGATGGACCCAGTAGCAAAAACCTATTGGAAGCCTTTAGGCTACCCAGCATTCAGAAACCACCTCACAGACACTATACCCTCACCGACTTGCTCCCCAGTACCATGAACCAGCCCGCTTTCCTTCCCCTTGGGCAAATCCCAGCCACTGGACACCCACCTGTTCCCCCACATCCCATCTCCCCTAGAGCCACAGGGCAAGTGCAGACAGAAGGCAGGGGCAGCAGAGATCCCATGAGGAAGACCCTGCCCCACCTCCTCTCTGAAGCTAACCTAATGAAGGGGATTGTGCATGAGCCTCTCTCACTGCGGAACACCCACAGTGGGTCTGGCCATTCTCCCAAGCCCTGAACGACAGCTCTCAATTGCAATGACCAGTCTGACTGCAGTCCCACACCAACTAGGTGGCTCAACAGACCAGGGTGTCTTGTGTCACTAACTCAGAGTGGCAACTGAGAAGTATGTGGGGGCACCAGGCCTGGACTGGGGTCTCCGCTCTGATCCTGGACAGAAACCGGAGCTCTCCACCCCAGTGAAGATAAGGTGGATAGCTCCAGTTACCAGATCGGTGGGGCCCGCTGGCCTCTGAGAGCCCATCTGGCACAACCATGCATGCAGAGCCATGTACATTGGGACCGGAAACTTCCAGATCACAGGAAAGAAGAACCCAGGGTAAGGCCAGCAAAGCCCAGGGGAGATGCTGAGCTGCGTCAAGGAGAGGCCCCACAGCCCAGGGGGTTTCTGTTGGGGTCTGTGTCACTGTGACTCTGGGTACCTGGTCCCACAGTGATACTCAGCGGGCCAAAAACAGCCCAGGCCAGACCAGCAGGTGCTTCCCAGAAGGGCTCCATGCTCCATTCTCTGAGGATAGGAGCACCTCAAAGAGAACAGACGCCACACACACCACACAATGTCCCCAGCTCAGGCCAATCCGATCCAGTGTGGCAGGCTGAGGACTCCTAGTACCGTCCCAGGGGGCCTTTCCTGGAAGAGGCCTGAAAGCAACTCTTCTGTGGAGGGGAATTTGTGCGAGTCTGAGGCACTGTGATTCCTATAGCAGCTGGGACCACAGTGCCTCACACCATTCACAAAACTTATTCTCAGGCTACCCAGAGCTCAGACTGTAGTACCTGCCCTTCCCCTAGGATATGCTCATCGGTGATCACTGCCGCATAAGAAGACCCCAAGACCTGAAGAGACTCTGAACAACTCTGAATCACAGTGGTATTTATCAGGGGCGAAAGCTTTTGGGGGCCTTTGGAGGCACACCCTGGCTTAGTCTTGGACGGCACCTGACAGCTTGCCACGAGGGGCTTAGCTTAATGAGTTTCAGGAGGTGATCTCAGTTGGCTGTTATGCACAGGTTCTTCCCATTAGTCCTCTGATTGGCCAGGAAGCTCTATATATTCTGCCTCGTTCCCCACAATAAAGAGCACACCTTCATCAACCCACAAGCGGTGTGTGTGTGTATTTGTATGATCACTGCCCTCCGCGGGCAGCCGGGCAGTGATAGGTGGTGGCCCATAAGGGGAAACGAAGAGATGAAAACCCAGGAGCCGTACAGGGACACGAAAGACACGAAAGACACAAAAGACACGAAAGACACAAAAAACGTATGGGGAGCCGAGTACAGAGAATGAAAACGGGGAAAAGTATGGGGAGACGGAAACCAGGGAAATGGAAGGATCCATAATAAAAAAAAACCTAGGTAAGAAAAGTTTAACGGTCCGCGGTAAAAATGACGGTTGTGAAGCTTGCCAAGAGGGCAACAAGATGGTTATCATGGTAGAAGCGAGGAAATTAAAGTGCACTAAGATTGATGAAAATAGAGAATTAAAAATTCTCTGGAAGTGGTTATGAGAAGGTCCACTGAAAGTGGCCAAGAGGAAGTGAGGCATGCCGAGAGAGCAACTGAGGTTCGCGGGTGAAGCGATGAGAAAGTCACTAAGAGTGGCTGAGGTTCGCGGCAGAGAAAGTCCCTAAGTGACTGTGGTTCACGATAGAGTGAGAAGGATGGGCCCGTATGGAGATGTTCCCGGGACTGCAGCCCAGGGGAGGGGGGAATGGACACGCTTTGCTCTGGTCCAAGTAAAAGTGGGAGCAATTTTGGTTTTAATGAGAATAATTCAAGAATGGTGGTATATAAAGGTAGACTGTTTTTCTGCATGGCATAGAAGAAGGGAAGACGGGTGCTTCCCGAGGCTACCAGACAGATGGGCAGGTTAAGCAAAGAGTTCCACAGACGCCAAGGCCAAGAATAGTACAAGACGGCAGAGAGCTATGGCGGGGAATTCTTAGCTTCTCTCCTTTCCATGAGATGCAATCTGGAGGTCAATGTTTGTTATGGAAAACTGCTCATGTTTTCTTAAAGACTATAGAGCAGCATGTTCCTTGGTTTCTGGAGGAGACAGAGGGAACAGCGGGTAGGCAACAGGTTCGCGATGGCACGCAAGGCCTGAGCGAGTTGGAGCGTGCGTGGTGGCGATTGTCAAGGCTACCTGGGCCCAGGCGTTGCGCTTACACCCCGCGGAGAAGCATGCCAAAGCAGTCTGGTCCCAAGGACTGCGTGACCAGCCAGATCCAAGGCGGCCAGGCAGGCCAGCAAATTACACAAAGAACTCCAGGAACACCCTGGCCAGGCCAGGACGAACTGACTAGCCTAGAAACTTGGAATTTCTTAGTTTTTTTTTTCTTTTCTCTGAGATGCAAATTCAGCCCCAGGCAACTGTCAAGGTCACAGGACCCAATGCTCAAGAGTGTTATGCTTATGTCAGAAGGTCAAGCTTAGAGGTCTGTGTAATTTATAAGGCTTTCTCTCTGTCTATACAGATGTAAAAGCAAGCTAAGCCTCTACTATTTCTCTAAATATGTATGCAAAAGTGATATTTTTCAGTCAGTCTGAACCGCAGGTTTCCACCTTGTTAATGCAAGCACCCTGGGGCTGGAAAAAACAATGGTCACTCAGGGCTCGCCCCAGGGAATACAGTCTTTTGTTTGTAGGAAAACCAGAAACTCAAAAAAATTAATTTTTGCCTTTATGATTTTGAGCTTTGCCTCTTTTTTGGTTATTGGTCTTTGTTGCCTATAGACTAAAGAATCCAATATGGCCATGAGGCCTTTCCCCAAGAGATGTTTGGAAAAAATCTTTGGTTTGGGTTATATATACAAAAGTGACATCTTTCAGTCAGTCAAAAGGACGGGTTCTTTCACCTTGCCAAAATTCCAGGTGCAAGCCCTTGGGCTGACAATGGAATAACTGAAGCAAGGCCAAACCCCAGGGAGGGTTAGCCTCAGGGCCTTTTGTTTGAAAGAAAGGCCTTTCAGGCTAACACGTGAGAAAGAATGGAGGCAAGAAAATGACAAAATGCTTAATTGGCTAATAAAATTTCCTCCTTCTGGGTTATTGATCATGCTTGAATATTAACTATGATACAGATTTGTCTTTCCAGGTTAATCTCGATAAGTTTTGAAAATTCTACCAATGGGAAAATTGCCATATGTATCCAAAAGCTTCAAGGTAACATTCTAAAACAAGTAAATGTGAATGCAGCTTGTCTCAGAGATCATTGTGTTTTGCGTATACTATTTTAAAGTGTGCAACATGAAATTATTAGCAGGAGATATCTTATAAACTCTATAAATATATGCTAATACTATGGGTTGTCAGTTCTCCAAAAATGATATTTATAGAGGTGTTACATACGAGAAATGCCTGTGGTTTCTCTGAATTCTATAAGGTATAAAAAACCAAACTATAGTAAAGATAAATATGTGTTGGATGTCAATTTTCCTATGAAAGCAATTACTAGGGCTCATGGACTTAACAAAAGAAAGAGCATATGCTTTTGTGCTCCACTGGCTTTTGACTTTAGGGCAGAGCTCCTCCTATTGCCAAATCCCAGAAATGGACATATTTTCAAATACTTCCCCATAAGTCCGTCTGGCCAACAGGTTTATGACGAAAGAAAAGGAAATAAATATACAAGGAGAATTATATCTTCCTAGTGTTGCTAAAGTCCATGAATGTATAGGCAAACTGAGTCAAAGAAAAAGACATAATGTTTCTTTTCTCATCTATTGCTCAATGGTTAGAGACATTATCTGCTATAAGTACTATATGTTTTCTGCTTGTTTATGAATAAAAAAGAAGGGGGAGAATGCCCCTAGAAAGTGTCTTTCTTAAATTTGGGAATTTGGCAGAGAGGCTAGTCATGGCAAGTTATAAGAGAAGTGACTGTCATAGGGTGACCACTGCTGACACTGGACCTGGTCACTCCAGGTATAGCCGTTGGTTCAGTGACTAAATTGTTTATGAATTAAGAAATGCACAAGGGAACTCTTGGGTACTCACCCAGATTAGCTATGTTTCTTTATGTTGCTTACTGGTATTAATTTTCTAGGATGGGTTCTCACATCTAAAAGCATGTGAGATGGTTCTCTTTGTTTTTGCTAATACTGCCACGTGGTCATCATTTGACTTGTAAGGTTAATTTCAGTCATTGTGGCTTCTATCTTCCTATCAGATAAATAAATGTTGGAATAACTTAATTAAGCTAACAACATTGGTTGTCACAGGTTTTCCTTTTCAAAAAATTGACAGGATTGGACACTGCTTTGCTTTGTTGCGGATGATCGCAGAGTTTCCATCTAAGATATTATTTCAGCAATTGTCTTATTTTGTGTGCTTGAACTAACTCTTTAAGATATTCCCTACTCCAGGGTACAAGTTTAGAATGCTATTACGTGTAGTACTGCAGATACCTCAATGTATTTCAGTTCCTGTGGACGTCGGTTCTCCTCATACTTCAATTGCAGTTCGTGAAAAGAGAGATTTTGGAATAACTTCTGTCATCATTCCTGTGAAAGCCGTTTCAGCTGTGGCGGCTACTACGGCTGCTGTTGCTTTTGCTACTTCAGTTTCTACAGCACAGACTCTCAGTAATCTTTCTTCCGCGACTGCCCAAGCTCTGAACATCCAGAGTCAATGGACAATTTAAAACTGGACCCATGATAATTGATCAGCGAATTGTTCCTGTTCAGGAATGACTTGGTCTCATTGGACAATTAACGACAGTGGGATGTGTTCATTCTATTGTATTCATCCTATTGTGGGACTTTGTATAATTGATGTTTTGCAGCAAAAATGTCTAGACAGCTGTCATCTATGTTAACAAGTCATTGGACTTAGGAGTTTAATCTTTATTGCTAACTTATGAGTTTAATAACCTAACCCAATCCTTATTGCTAAAGTGCAT
>PVHP010033460.1:0-19548 GCA_004024765.1 Zapus hudsonius
AAGCAGCCTTATTACTCACCCACCACGACTTAGGGAACTGAGCGGAAGAGGGGGCGGAACGATTGTGAGAGCCGTGGTGGGGGAGACTGTCCGGAGGCATGGCACCCATCAGTAGCAACACACTTGGGTCAGGAAGACCGGGATGAGTACTAAGATATCCAGGATCCCTTGCCACAAGGACTAATACAGACAGCCCACGGAGGAGGATATACAACTGATCAGGGAGGGGGAGGGGGGAAGCGGGGAATTCGGGATAACAAAGCATGGTTTGCCCACTAAATAATGTAACTCATTATGGACAATAAAAAAAAACAAAACAAAACAAAAAAAAAAGGACATCCTTGAGGTGTCTGTGCTCTCCCTCCAGCTTCTTCTGAAAACAAGAGACAGGGTCTCTCTTGTTTTGTTGCTGTGTAAACCAGACTGCTGTGAGCTTGGACTTGTCTGGCTCTGCCTCCCAATTCCATGGGCATTGTTGGGATTATGGATTTATGTGCTATTTTGCTTCCAGCTTTATTTATTTATTGTTATTTCTTTTGCTTCAAGTTTTACATGAATGCTGGGGATCAAAATTGGGTCAGCAGGATTGCAAGCAAGCAAGCAAGCAAGCAAGCAAGCAAGCAAGCAAGCAAGCAAGCAAGCAAGCAAGCAAGCAAGCGCCTTTAACTGCTGAGTCAGCTCCCTGGTCTTGTTCATTTAAAAATATATATTTATTTATTTATTTACTTGAGAAAGAGAGACAGAGGGAAAGAAGTAGACAGAGAGACTATGGGCACACCCGGGCTTCCTGTCACTGCAAATGAACTCCAGATGCATGTGCTACTTAGTGCATCTGGTTTTACATGGGTTCTGGGGAATCCAACCCAGGGCCATCAGGCTTTGCAGGCAAGTGCCTTTAACTGCTGAGCCATCTCTCCAACCCGTCTACTTTCCCAGCCTTCATTTTTAAAAGGATCTTTAAAAAAAAAATTTAAAAAAAAGGATCTTTTCTAGAATTTTTTGTTTGTTTGTTTTTTCGAGGTAGGGTTTCACTCTAGCCCAGGCTGACCTGGAATTCACTATGTAGTCTCAGGGTGCCCTTGAACTCATGGTGATCCTCCTACCTCTGCCTCCTGAGTGCTGGGATTAAAGGCATGTGCCACCACACCCGCCCGGCTTTCTAGAATTTTTTTTTGAAACCAGAGAAAACACATCCTAGCACATTAAAAGTACCTTTTTATTTTTAAACAAAAATTTCAAATGCTGACAACTTTCCTAAGGAAGCATCTGTCACTTGAAATGTGAAGTATTTGAGGTTAAATCTCCCTGGAGGCCAAAGTTCAGGTGACCTCTTGCCTTTCACCAGATAGCATGAGACCTGTTGAAGTTAGTACTGGTTGTACTAGCTAGTGTTTGCTAATTCCTGTGGGAAAACCTGGGCATAAAATTTCACCCCATGGAGGAAGGTGAAAAAAACCAACAGATCCAGCAAGACCTGGTTGGTTCCAGGAAGCTCTGGAAAATTTGTAGCTGGGAAGGCACAGGGTCTGACAGGCAGGATGGAGGAAGAGGACCACTGAAGTTAGTTTGTAAAAATCCAAATAGAGCTAAGTGGGTAGAGTGCTTACCTAGCATGAGTGAGACCCTGGCTTGGAGCCTCCTCACCACATAAAGTGAGTGTGGTGGTAAAGGAAGAAGGGGAGGCAGGAGGATCACAAGTTCACAGTCATCTTGGCAAAGCACTGACTTTGGGCTACATGTGACCCTGTCTCAAAAAAACAAAACAAAAACCAGTGAAAAAGAATGTCGCAGGGGTTGGGGCTGAGACCCCCGAGTGGATAATGACAGAAACAAGAGACCAAACCAAATAGCTGGGTGTCATGGTTTGATCCAGGTGTCCCCCACAAACAAATGAATGTGTTCTGGGTAATTGATCCTCAGCTGATGGCTATTTGGATTTTACAACCTCGATGGAGCTGTGTTGTCAGGAGCGGGCTTATTGGGGGTTATAAGCCAGCTTCCCCTTGCCAGAGTTTGGCACACCTTCCTGCTGCTGTTTCCAGTGCTACGGCGGAGGTGATGTCCATCCCTCTGCTCATGCCATCGTTTTCCCTGCCAGGATGGAGTTTCCCCTCGAGTCCATAAGCCAAATAAACCTATTCCTCCACAAGCCGCTTTTGTTTGGGTTCTTTCTGTGCAGCAACTAGAAAGCTGACTGCAACACTGGGTTACCTGGAGAGCTCTCCCTTTGAACTCTGCCCTCTGGAAAGGCACCAAGGGCCCATCCCCTCCTTGCATATAGTTAGGAGTTCGTTTTAGGGATGGTGACTCTGCGTATGGGGCACAGATACTGCTTGTGAGTGTGGCTTGAAGCAGGAATGGGACAGCTTTGGGGCTCAGTTAGCCTGGGCTAGAGCGAGACCCTATCTCAAAAACAACGATGAATTGAACAAACCACAATTTAAAAACCATTAATACAATATCTGCATTTGAAAATGCTGACCACACGAACAGTGATTTGGTTTAGTATTGTGTCAAAGATGCTTCTTGGGGTGAGGGGGAGGGCACCATCAAGTTTTTCCTGTTTAATAAATCAATGGATCTCCCTTGTATTGAATCTGTCTGCTAAGACATTTTCCATCTCTTTCTTTGTAGATGTGCTGGATGCTATGCTGTACAAAATTTGATTGCAAAAACCATGGCGCCAACTCGTGAAGGGACTCCTGGATAAGCCAAGTCCTAGATCAAGATGATTTAAAGTTTGGGTAGATTCATAAAGGAAAAAAACTGTAATTGGGAAACTTTAATTAAATTTGTAGCAAAGATGAGCACTTTTTCTTTCTATTGTGATTTATATTTTGTAAAGTACTTTTACATTTATGTTATATGAAATTAAAATTAAAAATTTCATTTTGGGGCTGGAGAGATGGCTCAGCAGTCAAGGCGCTTGTCTGCAAAGTCCAATGACCAGAGTTCGATTCTCCAGTACCCAGGTAGAGCCAGATGCACAAAGTGGTGCATGTGTCTGGAGTTCGTTCGCAATGGCTGAAGGCCCCGGAACACCCATTCTCTCTTTCTCTCTCTGCTAGTAAATAAATTTTTTTTTTTTAGTTTCATTTTGTCCAGTAGCAAGCAGCTCGTCAGTTTAGATTCGAGAACAGTTAAAGTTTTTTTTTTTTTTTTTTTTTTTGGCAAGAAATTCCCTTTTGCACGTTTGGCTTGTGGAGGGAAAACTTGCATCACTTAGACTCAAGGTCACAAGACCTCCACCCCCTCTCTTGGTTCATTATAACCACAAAGCACAAACAGCACATGGGTCAGTTTATGAAAATTTCCTAAAAGTTGCCAACTGGCCCTAACAATTTGCCTTAAAGGCTTTGCAAGCCAACCCTCCTGCACGTTTCTGCTGCAAACCTGCTAACCTTCCCGTTTTCTGCACCTGCCCTCCCTTCTGTTCAACAGTGGGGAGGTGGTGTGGGTTTCTGTATTCGCCACCCATCCATCCCCTTCTGCTTTGTGAAGGACAGGGTTCTGTCAACAGCCCCTTCCCCCTCCCTGCGTACTGTCACTTCCCCCTGCTTTACCAAACAAACCAGGCCACGTGCATTCGGATACACTTCCGTATTGTATTCCATCGCCTTCAAGTAACCTCTCTGGCCTCTCCTACCCTTCTGCTGTTCTCAGGTTTCCATCACAGCAGAGTCCACGCCAAGCCCAGCCTGCTCCTGCTGCATCCAGTTGCATGCACATCCTCTCAGTGTGTACCTGCTCGACCTTGTCAAGGTCACTGAGGACCTTCAGGCTGCAAAAGCCACTTTCTTTGAATGCCCACTTAGCCTCACTCATCCCCAGCATTACCCATGGCTGAGGTCTCTCTTCATCCTCCCACCTCTTTTTAAAAATATATTTATTTTTTTTATTATTTGAGAGAGACAGAAAGAGGTAAACAAAGATAGCAAGAGAAAGAGAGAGAGAATGGGCATGTCAGGGCTTTCCTTACACTGCAAACAAACTCTAGCTGTATGTGCCCTTTGTGCATCTGGCTTTACCTAAGAACTTGGGAATTGAATCTGGGCTGTCAGGCTCTGAAAGCAAGTGCCTTTAACCACTGAGCATCTCCCTAGCCCCTGCCTGCCTCTTCCTGGGACCCCTTCACTGCTACACTGCTGCCTTCCCCAGCCTCACGGGTGTTTCTCCAGCTGCTTCCTAGACAGATGCTTGGCTCCTTAAAATTCTTTATTCATTTTTAACTTTGTATTGACAACCTCCATAGACTAAGTTATCCTATGATCATAATCCCCTCCACCATCTGTTTCCCTTCCCTTCCTCCAGTGAATTCCCTTCATGGTTCTAACTAATCCCTCTTCTATTGTGATGTCATCACTTTACTTCCTATTATGTCATCATTTTTACTTCCTATTAAAATGCAGGTCTTATGTATGCAGCATCAGCCACTGTGAGGTCATGAATGCCAAAGCCACTATGTGTCTGGATGACGGTAGTGCAAAGCACTCCTCTGCTTCCTTTGGCTCTTACGTTCTTCTTACCACCTCTTCTGCAATGCTGCCTGGCTCCTTGATCCTGGAACTGGCCAATCTACCGAAGACCCTCAGCTTTCTCCCTGTGCTCTGAACCCACATATCTATCTATGTCTACATTAAATGCCTTCATTATGGTGCCCAGGAAAACAACACTTCTCAAACCTCTTTTCCCCCAACCTGTTTCTATCGTCTATGGGGAGTTTCAGGCTCAATACCCACATCCAAATATCAGCCAATCTGAATGACTCCTTTACCAAAATAAATCTCATCTTGGGTCATTTTTCTGTATCTCCGTTGTCTCCACTCTAAATCAACCCATTATTCTGAATCCGGATTATTTCAGTCAATTCTAAAATGGATGCTTGATTTCAACTCTTGCCTCCTACAAGAATAATCCATTTCCCACCCACAGCCAGTGTGACCTGGGCAAAACAGGACCTAGCAGTGTCTCTCTAAAGCCCACAGGCCCATGTAACCTGGCCTCTGACGTTCTCCTCCTTACAGAGACCCTGAGCTCACAGGAACCCGCAGGGTTGACTTGCCTTGTTTCAGCTGCAACTCAATTTCATAGAATTCAAATAGTTCAAATGAAAGACAATGCAGAGAGCTAAAGGGGAACCACCCTAGTGGTAGTTAGAGGAAATTCACAAGCTATGTCTAAGTTATTCTTTCCATTTTCCTTCTTTACTTAAAATTCAAAATTATTATTATTATTTGCAGGCTAGGGACTAGCCCAGGGCATGCATACCCTAAACACCACCCAAGTTCCTAAAATTACTTTTCAGTGACAGGAAATATTTTCTTCAGAAGTTGTATTGCTGGGACTGAGAGTAGAACACTTGCCTAGCATGCAAGGGTTTTGGATTCCATACCCAGAACTACAAGAAAATAATTTTATTTTATACCCACAGGAAAATAAATTCAAGACCCTCAAATCCTTGGCTTGGGTCAGTGACAGACTTTGTTAAAGATCCAATCTCAAAAAAATGTACGTGATATAGTAGTGGCATGCTTACAATTAAAATATCTGACTTAGCTCTACGCTTAGGATGTTTATAAAATACATTCCTTCAATTGAAAGTTTGCCAGGTGTGGTGTTGCACACCTTTAATCCCAGCACTCAGGAGGCAGAGGTAGGAGAATCTCCATGAGTTCAAAGTCAGTTTTGGGACTACAGAATGAATTCCAGGTCAGCCTGGGCTAGAGTGAGACCCTACCTCAAAAAAAAATAATAATAAAAAAATTAAAGTGAATTTCCAAATACACCAAGCATTATTAGTATATCAGAGATGTGTCTTGATATCAATCTCTGTGAGGATCATAATCACACGCACCCAAAACTCTCCATTCTAATAAAGTAATTTGTTTGAATATTTCCAAGCATTATGGAATCAATGTCTCTGGAGATGAAGTGTATATAAGAAAAATAGCATTTTCAGAATGAATGTTATGCATTTCATATTGTTTCTTATTTAGATAAATCTAGGCTTATTATAAATAAAACATTTTCATTTCGCATGGAGCATGCACACGTAAAACAGCAGAACTACAAGACCAGCAGAACTACCCTGAACTGCAGTAAGTCTCATTTGCATATACTACTGGCAAACCCTTGTATTTGGTGATAATTAGTTACAGTTCATGATAATAATTTTAAAGTAACCTTAATAAGTGTAAAGATGTATTTAAAGGAAATTATTTCTTATGTTTTACATTTTTATTTTAAAATATATAGAATTTAACTCAAAAAGCTACTTTCACAAATCGATGCCTTCGATAAAAGAGGGGTCTAGTTTCTGAATTTTAGACTGAATAAATCAGCTATGACCATGTCACGAACAGAAGAAAAAAAGATGTGGAACCGAAAAATAACTCTTAATTTCTCACCATATGCTAAAATAACTTCCTAAAGGAAGATATTTAGGATTTATGAGATCTTTTATAAAGACTTTTGGCAGACATAAGCACATACTTGCCTGGAAGTGTCTACATCAGAGACTGAATGGGAAAGCCACTCTGATTTCAACCGAGACTGAAGTTTTGGGTGATTTCTCCAATGTGCAAAAAAAGCCAGAGGCTGGGCATGGTGGCGCACACCTTTAATCCAAGCACTCGGGAGGCTCAGGTACAAGGATCACCATGATTTCGAGGCCAGCGTGGGACTACGGAGCTAATGCCAGGTCAGCCTAGGCTAGAGTGAGACCCTAAAAAAAAAGCCACAGAGAACAAGGTGGACCTCCTGCAGCTCTAGTCAGTATCAGGAGTCTTTTCCGGGCGGCGGAGGCATCTGGCTAGCTTTCCCTGGCCACACCATCCCTTTCTCCCTCTCTGAGCCATCAATAAGTGAAGGCATAGCTTAGAATTACTATGGCCCATGCCAAGTCTGACCCCCTTCTTTTAGCCAATCTGCCACTGTTAACTCCTCTTCAGAAATGCTACAAGGGACCCTGGCTAAGCTGGGATGCTTACTGGATGCAAAAATCACATAAAGGGTGCACACCTTTAATCCCAGCAGTTCGAGGCCACCCTTGAATTCCAGGTCAGCCTGGGCTAGAGACCCTACCTTGAAAAACAAAAGAAAACAAAATCACATAAAGGAAGCAAATAAAAGCTTTAGTAAAGGTTATCATTTTCCGCTATCCTGATACCGATAGCCCATGGGACATAGAGCTCTGTGAGAAGGGGGTGGGGGCTGCAGGCGCACCCAGCCAGTCAGCCAGGGCAGGGCAGGGCAGGGCCTAGTTACAGTGATTTCTGAACAAGCTGACTTGGAAGAGAGGATGCTCAGGATGAAACCACACTGCCAGGCAGTGAAAACTCTAAAATATGATCACTGCCAGGTATGCATTGTGTGCAAACCACACACACACACACACACACACACACACACACACACACACACACACACACATTTGCTCTTTTGGTACAACTGTAACAAACACAGCTTTCTGAGAAAATTCTCTTTTAAACCTGCTTCATCAAATTGCCAACCACAAGCTGGGTGTGTCGGTGCACACCTTTAATCCCAGCACTTGGGAAGCAGAGGTAGGAGGATCCATGTGAGTTCAAGACCATCCTGAGACTACATAGTGAATTCCAGGTCAGCCTGGGCTAGAGTGAGACCCTACCTCAAAAAACAAAAATAAAAACAAAACAAATAAATTACCAACCAATATTTTTAAGAAGTGTAAACAAGAAACAGCAAGTGCTGATCTCACTCTTCGGTACAAATGATACTGGCATGTAGGTGATGGGCAGGGAGCAGCCTCGAGGGGCATCCATGAACTTCACTGCACTGTGACGTGATACATACATATAGCAAGTGCTCACAGTGGCCCTCCTCATCTACCACAGGCATTCTCTCATTTTGTGATCAGATGCGCCGCTTAGGAATAAGCCAAATTCTATTCTTTCTGCTATTCCCAAGGAAGCACTTAATACAGCATAAGTTTTTCTCTCTATTCACGTGATTTCTACTTTTGTGTCTCAAACAGTGCTTAAAAACCACACAGGAAAATGCATGACCCACATTTCTGAAAGGTATGTCGTCTTCCTGATTATCCACTATCTATACACGCACCAAGGCATTTCTTACAGCCCTACTGACTGTAATACTTATAACTATACATACATACGGAGGAAACAGTCCTAAGAGCTAGAGTTTTGAATTACACTGACTCTTAATAAGCAACCTCATTAAAATGGTTCTGTCTCCCATGATCTAAAATATTTCAGTGAGAATTCACTTACCTGGGAATATTCAAAGTCAGTGATAGGGGCTATGCTTTTGATGTAATCTGATCGAAACTGGTTTTCAGGGTTGGCCAGTGGGACTGGAGGTATTATAGTACTCATTGCTGAGACAATTGTCTAAAATAGAATGAAGGAAAAAAAACCAGGAACATAAATTGAAGGAGTTCCATGTAGGACAATCTGAAATATATAACACTTAACATTTCTGGTGAACAAACATAAAGAAAAAGTCCTTACCACGATAGCATCTTTGACATTTTTCCTTATGTCTAGAATTTTCTGTTTCTTTTCCCTGTTTTGAAAGAAAGTTGTTATTAGTTCAACTCACCCTTCAGTGATAGGAATTAGCTGAGTAAAATGTTAAGTGCCCAGTATAGCTTTGAGTGGACTGGTTTCACTGGAGGTCAGTATCGACCCTCCCCAAACAATATCTGCAACATTTCCACCTGGGAAATGAGAACACCCACTCATTTGTGCCCCAAACAAATCAACATGCCTATTTTATAGTTCATAGCTTCAAACAAACAAATTGCACATAACAAACACTGCAAAATGAATATGGCTATCACATAGAAATATGACTATACTGATATACTTCAACCTATCCATATGTTGATAGCTTAAATTGATACTGGAGAGAAAGTATACATTGAGATACAGTTAGCCGTTCATATTCACAGTACCACGTCCATGGGTTCAGCCAAACGAAGGTGGAAAATCACCATTTCCTAACCCACCCAGCATTACAGATATCTACAGAGCATTTACATTGCAGCAGGTACTATGAGTCATCTGGAGGTGATTTGAACCCTACTGAAGGATGTTCATAGATTATATGCACCGACTCCACCATTTTATGTAAGAGATGCCAGCATCTCTGGATTTTGGCACCTGCGGGGGATCTGGGAGTCAATCTTCCTCACATACTAATTAATGGATGAGGGATCAAAGGCATAGAGAGTATTACCTTTATTACAGACCATTACCCTCCCCCAAGAATACCTAACTCATCATATTTTTAAAGTTTTTTTTCCTGAAGTATAATTTCACTCTAGCCCAGGCTGACCTGGAACTCACTCTGTATTCCCAGGCTGGTCTCCAACTCACAGCAATCCTCTAATCTCTGCCTCCCCAGTGCTGGGATTAAAGGCCTGTGCCACCACACCCATCATTATTTTGTTAAAACAAGTTATTTTTTCAAACTAGACCCCGCCAGAAGGGGTTGTCCAAACTGAACGGGCAAATTTCAAATCCCACTCCCCTCACCACATTGGGGATCTATTCAGTTATCAAAAGAGCCATTTGGAGAAAGCACTTCTGGGAAAAGAAATGGCAGTTTGCATGTAGTTGGAAACCAAATCTCAGTTGAGAAAGCCTTACTCGGGATTGAATCCGTTGACGTGCAGGATCCTCATTTGTTTGACGATAGTGCTTTTCCCGGACTCTCCAGCTCCTGCGAATAAACAGAAAGAACGTGGTCAACTGTGGTCCTCCTTGCGTGTCACCAGGTGTGTCATCCTCCACTACGTGGGGACTGTCGCGGGCACACCAGTCACCGGCCACAGGAGATGGCCCTGGAGATGCCCGCGGTGCGCTCCGGAGGCGGCGGGGGCCGCGTGCCCACCGTGCCCACCGGCCTTACCCAGTAGCAGCAGGCGGTGGGTCGCTTTGTATGCCAGCCGCTCTTTCTGCAACTGCTTCTCGATCTTTTTGTTGGCCTCGCGTCGTTCTTTCTCATCGACGCCCTGGTCCTCCGCTGTCTTGCTGTTACCCAAACACCCCATGCCTGTGTGCTGGGAGGATGCTCAGGCGGGTAGAGGACGGCGAGCGTGCCGAGGAGAGGGCGAGCTGCGGAGAGAGCAGCTCCCGCGACGGCTCCTCGCCTCCCCGCTGCGGAGAGAGATGCTCGGGGTGGTCCGGTCGCCACGGGCTTCTCCCTCCCTCCCTCTGCCCACTCCCAACTAAAAGTTAGTCGCGAGGAGGAAAAAGTCCTTTAAGACGTCAATAGATAAATACGCCTGGTGAATAGCGCTGCGCGGGCCGAGGGCGCGGAGCTCAGCTTGGAGACAGCCGGCCTGGCGCTGCGCCCTGCGCTCCCGGGGTCTCCGCGCGCCTCGCGGTACCGCCCCGTGGGGACGCCGAGGGGGCGGCGCGTCGGCCCGGTCCCCGGCGGGATGGTGGCGGAGCGCGGTGCGGGGAGCCCTAGCGTGCCACCGGGCCCACGCCAGGCGCCTGTGGCCACCTGCGGGGCACGGCTCCCACGGGAAGTGGGGACAGGGAGCTGGCTCGGAGGAGGGGGCGGCGGGTCCCCGGGCTCACCCCTCTCCCCAGAGGTGCTCACGGCCGAGATGAGACCAGGGAGTGCTTACAGGCTGCCCCTCCCCCTGCGTGGGCACCGAGCCCACCCGCAGCGGCCGCGTGGCTCTCGCACCCCGCGCCCGCCGGAGTGCGTCTGGGCGCGCGCTCCCCGCTCCTCCCAGCTCCCCAGGCGGGCGAGCGAGGGCGAGGGCTTGCGGGGATCATGCGTTTTCTATCAGGGAGGAGGACCGATCGCTAGAAGCCCCGCCAGTCACACCGCGTTTGCTCCTCTTTGGCTTCTAGACTCTTCCAGCTCGCCCACGCTCGCCACCTCTCCAGCCTGTCTTTTTACCTCCAGCCCCCGTTTCTTCTTAAGCAGTTCTCTCGAACAGCTCCGCTACTTTTCCAGAAGATACTATGCCTTGGAACTTGGTCTGGCGGCAAAAGAACACGAGGGCAGGAAAAGGCTACCTGTCAGTCCTCTATTGTGACTGAGGATGCAGGGCAGGATTTGGGGGTGAGCACAAAAGAGGTGACTGGGCCCAGGGTTTGGGGCTTAAGCACTGAACCACGGGGATCAGGCTTTCTGTAGACCTGGACAAGCTGATGATGGTCTGGGCACCCACCAGGTTCTGCCCGCCTCTGTCATCATCAGGCTACTTCCTCCAAGCCCACGTCTTCCCTTGCTATCCGCATGGCCTGGCCCGTGTCCCTGAGAGCAGACCACAGCTGGGCTTCTCCCTCCTGACCCTGTTCCTTCTCCTCTGGTCTCCAGCCACAACCTCCAGTCCTACAGCCCTTTTCCCTGTGAGCGTGCAAGCACATCCAACTGCCCCAATGCAAACTAGCAAGACCTTCAATATCCCTTCTCCTTGGCTCTGCCAGTCTTGGTGGGTGGGAGTGTTCTGCCTGCCTTTCCGGCCTCCTGCTCAAACCTCACCCCTGCTAGTGGCTTTTTATCCTGAACAAAGACTATTCCTCACCAGGATCACCAGGCCTGAAGGAATTCTAACCTTTCTGCTTTGGCCTGGGGGGGGGGGAGCTCTGATTTTCTTCTTGGGTCCTTGGCCAGCGCATGGCCTTTCTGCTTTGCTAACCTCCTCTGGTTGGTGGACCTCTGCCTTTCTTCCTGGACACAAGCTCCTGGTGGGCTTTGCACTCAGTTCTGAGACACTCAGTTCATCCTCACAATCCACCCCCAACCCAAACATGCATGTGGAGACCAGAGGTTGACATCAGCTGCTCACCTCTTTATTTACTGAGGCAGGGATTCCCAATTGAACCCAGAGCTCGCCAGCGTGCCTGGACATCCCTTGTCTCCACCTCCCAAGCACTGGGATTCCCGCCAGCGTTTGTGTGGCTGCTCTGGTTTTGAACTCAGTCTTATGCTTACAGAGCTTATTTTATCCACCGAGTCATCTTCCCAGCTCCAGGAATTTGTCTATTTTTAAATGTCAAGATTTCTTTTTATACAATTATATTCATTTTACAAAAGAAAAGGTAAATGGTCTGAGACTATGTAAACTTTTGGTAATTTTCATACGTGTACATCAGGTGTTTTGCTCATAATCCCTCCCTTTTTGTTCCCCCTCCTCCATCTCCCTTCCACTGAACCCCTTCTTTCCAACTAGTCCCTCTTCTATTTCAGTCTTTTTTTTTTGCCTTCCTCCACCATCTATAATGACAAGTTGATGGGCCCAGGATTGTGAGGGTAATGACAGCCCTTGTGCGCTCATGGATGCAGCAGCCACTTTGTGTCCAGAGGCAGCATTCCGAAGCACTCCTCCCCATCCTTTGGCTCTCAGCCTTCTTCAGCGTCTCATTTGCAATGTTCCCCGAGCCTTGGTGAGTGAGAGAGAGATGGCTCACTTAGTGCTGAGTATCATCTGTCACTTCTCAGCACTTTGCTGGGTTTTGAGTCTCCCAGTAGTTTTTGCCACCTGAAAAGCCAAGGGTGAGAGTAGCACCAATAGATGGGCATAAAAATATTTAGAGGGTAATTTGATGGCCACAATATATCCATTAATCAAACAACAGTAGTAGCTCCACTCTCTCACTCCTCGGGCCCAGGGCCTTCCCAGCAACAGGCATTTGACTAGGTTTTCAGTACCAGGCAGAAATCCCCTCCCTTGAGCAGGCTTCAGATCCAATCACAGGGCAGCTGGTTGCCCTTCTAGAGACCTGCTACCATTGCACCTGTGGGCACATCTTGCCTGCTAGCCAGTTCAATGCAAGGTTTCTACATATTATTACGAAATAAACCTCATGAAAAATGTATAAAGGGAAAATAAGGTTAGGATCCAGGAACCACATCGTTAAGATCGCCTGATGCTCACTGTAAGAATTAAGGGAAAGACTGTGACTTGTTCAGCTTCAGTGGTCAGGGTTAGAGATGATTACTTGAATGAAAAATGTCCCCCATAGGCTGTGCGTTCCCACACTTGGTCCCCAGTTAGTGGCGCTGTTTGGGAATGTTGTGGAACTTTTAGGAGGTGGAGGAAGTGAGTCACTGGGGGCCAGCCTTGAGGCTTTTGAGCCTGGCCTCACTTCCTGTTTGTCCTCTGCTTCCAGGCTGTGGATGCAACCTGCCTAGCCTGCTCCCTGCTGTCACGCCTTCCCCACCATAATGCAGTGTCCCCTGGTCACAATAAACCGTTCTTTCCTTAAGTTCCTTTCTGTCACGTGTTTGGTCACAGAAATGAGTACACTAGGGCCAGAAAGTTAGATCGATAATGGAATGAAAATATTGGAAAGTGGATTCTGTGCACGCAGTGATGACTGTTCCTGGAAAATTTATTTACTTATTTTATCTTTATTTTTTTCTGGGTAGAGCCTGACTCTAGTCTAGGCTGACCTGAAACTCACTCTGTAGTCCCAGGCTGGCCTCGAACACAGAGTAATCTTCCTACTTCTGCCTCCAGAGTGCTGGGATTAAAGGTGTGTACCACCATGTCAGGCTGAAAAAACTTTTAAGATGTGCAATAGTCCTACAACACAGGAACTTTGTAAGGGATGAGGCTGGTGAGTTAGAAGGTATTATAGTCAGCTTCTGTTGCTGTAATGAAACATCCAATCAGAAGAGCTTGTAGGAGGAAAGGGTTCCTTTTGGTTTACAGACTAGAGGGGAAGCTCCATGATGGCAGGAAAAACCATGACATGAGCAGAGGGTGGACATCACCTCCTGGCCATCGTCAGGTGGACAACAGCAGTAAGAGAGTGTGCCAAACACTGGCAAGGGGAAGCTGGCTATAACACCCATAAGCCCGCCCCCAACAACACACCTCTAATAAGGTTCCAATTCCAAAATTGCCATCAGCTGGGGATCAAGCCTTCAGAACCCACAGAAAGTTAACTGCCTGGCTGTAGCATCCAGAATGCTACCTGTGTTGTATGCCTCAGCACACTGCTCTAAATTATAAATCTGGATGCACTATAAATCTTAAAAAGTAAAGAAAAATTTCTAAAGTCTTTTTATATTTTTATTTATTTGCAAGCAGAGAGAGAGATAGAGAGGAGAGAGACAGACAGAGAGAATGGGCGTGCCAAAGCCTCCAGCCACTGCAAATGAACCCGAGATGCACCCATGTGCCTCTTTGTGCATCTGGCTTTATGTAAGTACAGGGGAAGTGAACCCAGTTCAACAGGCTTTGCAGGCAAGCACCTTAAGCGCTGATCCTGTGAAGAAACATTTCCAATGACGTACACAAATCCAGCCTATTGTTAGGTAGGAGCTCAAGACATCTTTAGTTTTTTTTCCTGGTGTTAGGGATGGAGCCCATGACCTCACGCATGCAGGACAAGTAAATGCTCTACTACTACTAAGTTATATCCTCGGTCCCCAACTTTCTTTTTTTTTCTTTAAATACAATAATCTGTACTTTTGCTAATCCAGTCTGGAAATCCCCATTTGTGTTTCCAACCGTTGGATCCAAATTGAGACTATTAGAGGCTCACTTGTAGCCCGGGAGCAGAAGAAGCTCAGATAACTCTCTGCCACCGCAATGCAAGCATCGGTTGCCAGGCGACCGTAGCCAGGCAACATCAGGCTCCCCAGGCAACACCACCTACCTGCAGGGTCTAAGGGTTACCTCATGAGATAGGATCAGGAAAAGGTGGGGGGGCCCTAGAGTGAAGATGGCTCTGACTCCTCAAGAGGATGTAAAAGGAACAACATTTGGGGCAAAAGGGCAAAGGTCAAACAAAGCGCTGTTCTTCACACCCTTGATAATAAAGAGGTGGACCATTTTCTCAAGTCTTCATGCATTTGAAGCTTTGTTTACATCTCTTCTAGCTAGTTTTGTGAACTGTAAACAACGAGTTACAATTTTGTTTTAGTTTGTTTCAATCTCTCTGATTGAAGATGGTAAACACTGAACATAGATGTCACATGCTTTCTAGTAGCTGCAGGTGAAGCCGTGGAAAGCAGAAGGAAGTGTACCTCTCACAAGCCGGTGACACAGTGGGAGGATTGTGACAATCCCATATCCAAGAGGTGAGACAACTCTAAAAAAAAACCACTGGAGTTGTGTATCACAAGAGATAGCAGAGATAGCAAATTTTAATGAAAAATCAATATATAAAATTTAATAATTCATAGTTCTCTTGCATTTTTAAAAAATATTTTATTTTATTCAATTTCAAGGAGAGAGAGAGAGAGAGAGAGAGAGAGAGAGAGAGAGAGAGAGAGAGAACACACCAGGGCCACCACCTTGTGTGTCTGGCTTATGTGGGTCCTGGGGAATTGGAATTGAACCCATAGCCTTAGGCATTGGAGGCAAGTGCCTTAACCACTGAGCCATCTCTCCAGCCCAGTTCTCTTGCATTTATACCTTACAGGTTATTAGAGACTCAAACCGAACTAAGACTTTTGATATAGGTACATCAAAAATTCTAAAAGAATTAAGACCGAAATAATTTGCAAAAGGTAAGGTGTTGCTAACTGGGGTGCAGTGACAGTGGTGGGGGAAGTGCTAGCACCCTGGGCCAGCGCAGTGCCACGGTGCAGGACAGTGTGGACACCGGACTGGTCTTTAATCCTTTTATTTCTCACTTTGTGTCCTGGTGGAAAGAACCTGTGTAAATTATCATTCATAGTTTAGCAGTAAAGATTTCTGTATGACCTGGTTAAAATACACTTGAAGAAGAGATTATAGAAAAGCCAGGGGAGTGGCTTCAAGTTTCCTTTTCTGCACATACTCAGATCAAATATTTTAGAATTTATTGAAATAATGTGTCTTCTTTTGTCTTATTCCTACAACCAAAGTCGCACGAAGTAGCTTTCAGTGGTGCCATCCACAGAGAATTGGGGGCTAACAGCTTTAAACACAATAGCAAGTCAGTAGGAAAAGTATGTTAAGTGTCTCTGACTCCTATTCATGTCCAAAAACCCAGGACTGAAATGTTCCCATTAAAAAAATATTTATTTGCGAGGAGAGAAAAAGAGAGGGAGAAAGAGAATGGGCACTCTAGGGCCTCCAGCTGAGACAGAATAGGAGAAAGCTAGCAGTTTCAGTCAGGGTGTGAGGCCCAATGAGAATCAGAAGATTCCCATCCTTGAACTCATGTCTGACAGACACAGATCCACAGAGCCCTCTGCTGTCCACAGTGGAACATGCTATGATGCCAACCCAGGTGTCTGTGACTCTGGAATCCATCATCCCAGATGTATTAGCCAATCTGATCTTTTCTCGGTCCCCCTGAATCAAACCCTATAAAGGTGGCAGGCTCCATGAGCCCTCTCTCTCACTTGGCTCTTCCGGTCCCTTCCTGGCTCCTGTCTTCGTGGGTAACTCTCGTGTGATCATCTGGTGTGAGTCTCAGCCCAGGGAAAACGTGACCCTGTCTCCTGATCCTTGTCTCCCTGCTCCTATCTGCCTATTGTCCCTCAACTTACCATGTGCCGATGGATTCCCACGGATCTGCCACGTGGGCGCTCACTGTGCCTTAGCCCCCCTCCATGGGAAAGCACAGGGTCAATGCCACGCTTAAAGGAGTTTGCAGTGGCTGTGATACAAGATTTTGGGGTTCGAGGTGGTCCCCCAGTATATGAACCCCTAATTTTTGGGATGAAAAATAATAAATAGGGACTCAAAAAGGACAAATTATGAAGTATTGAGTTTATTTGGGGAGAAATCACACATTGTGGAATTTGTTTAAGGGGAATTGGGATCTGGGAAGGAAGGCCAGACACACTTTCATGTGGGAAACACACTCAAGAGAAACTGAAATCTTAGAGAAAAGTTGAAATAAAGAGATAAACACATGGGGAGTGATAGGAAACTGAGGTTTCCAGGGAAGGATAAGAGTGAGGCTGTGGGCCGTGGAAGACAGGGAAACAGGCTTAGAGAGTGAAGTCAAACTAGGGAAACTGAGGCTTAGACAGGGAAGTCAGACTGAAGTAAAGTTTACTCAGGCCTGCTGGTGCACACCTTTAATCCCAGCACTCTGGAGGCAGAGGTAGGAGGATCTCCGTGAGTTCAAGGCCAGCCTGAGACTACCTTGAAACAATAAAAACAAAAATAAAAAATAAAAGAACGATGTAGGCATGGTGGCTCATACCTGTCACCCCTGCACTTGGGAAGCCGAGGTTGAAGGATTCAACTTTATATGCCAGCCTGGGCTACAGAGTGGGCTCTAGGTCAGCCTGAGCTTCAGAGTGAGGTCCTACATCAAAAATAAATTAAATACACAACAAAAAACCCACAGCCTCAAACTAGATCCACAAGACCAATTTCTTGTATCCATGAGCAACTGGAAATATAAGCCTAGTTACAGGCAGAGAAATTCTATCCACAAATCCAAACTCTGAAGTGCTTTGAAGCCTAAAGCTTTCTGAGTGCTGACATGATACCCAAGTGGAAAATCACACACACACACCTGACCTCAAGTGGCAGGTTGCACTCAAAACATAGTTGCACTAAAAATACTGTATAATGGTACCTTCAGACTGTGTATAAGGTGCATGCGAAACATAAATTAAGTTTGTATTTAGACTTGTGATATACATACATACATATATACATATTTATATATTTTTTCAAAACCATATCTTTTCCAAAAAGGTTTGAAGTCAAAATCACTTCTAGTCCCAAGCATCGTGGAGAAGGTATGCTCAGCCTTTTCTAATGCTGTCATGCAGAACGCTGAGCTTGCTTGTGTGTGCACAGAGAAGGAACAGAGACATAGGGACTCTACAGGGTGTTTGAAGGCCCACAGAATTGGGGGACACTTCCTAGGGGAGAAGGGACTCATAGAAGAGAAGGTGCACATGTCAGGTGTGGGAAGGCCGAGGGTGAGAGCACAGGAAGGACACTGGGGTTGCCAGGAACACGCGGGGCAGAATGAAAGTGCAGTTCTAGAAGCTGGGTGAACCCGATGAGTCTTGGGAAAATACATATTCCCGCTATGGTCATTTTTAACCTCTCTGATGGAGGGCTCAGTCTAGCGGCTATTAATGGCTTTGAAACTCTCTTCTATGTTATTATGAGCACCCATCCCTACAAGTGGGTGAGGACCATGGCATCCATCCCATAGGACTGTGCTAAGAACTATTTGAATGATCCCACCTTCTCACATTGTCTGGGGCTAGACTGTCATTATTATCATTGTTCAATAGTGATTTAACAAATAACTGTTTCCGTTTCAAGGTCAAGTGTCCTCCTTGGGCTCCAGCTGGCAGGATTGTTTCTGAAGGTTGTGGAACCTTCGGAGGCGGTGCCTTGCTGAATGAAGTGGGTCAGTGAGGTTGTGCGTATAGGCTGGGCTCCACTTTCCACCCACCCATTGCTTCCTGTCTTGTCAGTGTGATGAGCCTGTCGTGTCTCCCCTGCCATATCCCCACAAGCCAGAATCAACCCTTTATTCCATAAGTTGTTCTGGTCAGGCATATGTCACAGCAACACTAATCCACTATCCATTTCCTGACACCCTGGAGGAGCTGTGGTGGCTTGCATGTAAATATCCTGTAGCCTCAGGTGCTTTGATTAATCATCCTTCATGGTCCCCAGCAGGTGGATCCCTGCTGGAGGAGGTGTGTCACTGGAGGTGGGCCTTGAATCCAGCCTACTGTGTTCAGAGCCAGGTGGCTCTTGCTTGATTTCTCTGCTTCAGATGTGTGATGGTATAAGCTGGTTGCTTTTCTCCACTGATGAAACTTCCCTTGAAACTAACCTGAAATAAATCCTTTCCTCCCCTAAGCTGCTCTGGTCAGCTCTTTTGTCCCAGCAATGAGAGGCTAAGAGCTACCAAGTCTCACTTTTTCTGTGAGGCAAAGTGAGCTATCACATACTCACCGGCGATTAACTGAGGGCCTCCTGCACTCGGAGGGCAAAGAACAGCTGGGAACACCAAGGCAACGACACGTGACAGAATGTAGAGGAGTGTTTGCCAGGTGCTGGCCAGGGGTGGGGGAGGGGTAAAGGAAGAGTCGTGGCTTAATGGGGGCGGAGTTTTGGTTTGGGAGGATGAAAAATCATTGGAGAGATGGGTGGCAAGGATGGTTGTACAACAGTCAATATGCTTCATGTTGCTGAACTTCAGAATTACTAATGGTTAAAATGGTACATTCTCAAATTATGTGCATTTGACCCAAATGCACAAGGAGAACTCTCAGCGTGGTATAGATAAAAGAAAGAAATCTTTGAAAATTTCTGTCTTTCTTTCTTTCTTCCTTCCTTCCTTTCTTTTTTTTCCCTTAAAAACCAAGTCTCATTCTGCAGCCATGGCTGGCCTGGAACTTTTCATGTAGCTCAGGATGGCCTCAAACTCATGGTCCTCCTGCTTCAACCTTTCAAGGGCTTGGATTGTAGTCGCTTCTTACCACTCCCCACTCTTCTGACTTTGGACTCCTTTTCACTGGGCATGTTTACTTGGCTTCTCACCAGAGGTCACTCTGTTCATTTCCATCATTCATCCGAAGACTTTGTGTGTGTTCATGCATGTATGCTGTGTGTGTGTGTGTGTGTGTGTGTGTGTGTGT
>PVHP010033461.1:0-19631 GCA_004024765.1 Zapus hudsonius
TTTTTTCCTCTGAAAACTCTGAAGAGAGAAACCTTCCCCTCATACCTCCAGCACTGTGAGACAACACATTCATGCCATTGGGACTATCTGCCCTGTGAGGCCTTGTGATTTTAGCCACAACACAAAATTACATTTTTAGAAAATGCAGTCTTAATTTAAAAAAACGAAATATGTACACAAGTATTTCAGTAGCTGACAACACCTTCCATTTAATTGGTTAAGAAAACAAGCTATTCTTACGTCATCCTTTTTCACACCCCAAATCCAAACTATTTCTTACTCATCATCACTTTTCTTTATGACCACGACTCTTAGAAAGTCTGGGCCACCATAATGACTGATCTGGAATATTGACATAGTTTAATGGGTTTGTTTGCTTCTGTTCTTTCTCACCTAAAGAATATTCCTAATCAGCTGAGTGATCCTCAGCAAGCATAGTCATCGCGTTCTCTGTCCTGTCTTGGGCCTTTTGTTCACAGACATCCTGCTGGTGTATCAGTCTCTGTGGGATCTGAGCTCTCATTTCCCTTCAAACCCTACTCGAGGGACTTGTGCTCTAGGCCTCGAGGGATTACCAGTAACCTACTCTGCCCTTGTCTTAGAAGCGTTTAGAAAACTGTAAAATATGATATACCTGTTTCATGATGTTTGGCATGGAGCAGTGTGAAATTCAAGTCTCTGGAAGGAGGGAGATGAACGGAGCTTCTGGCATTTCATCTATAAAGATTTTCTGGGAATGGAGGTCAAACAGAATAAAGCAATCTCACTGAGATAAAGAAAGATCAGAGTTCCAAGCTATAGAGTAATAGAAATTTGTAGAACAGGACAGCAAATGAAGCAGCTTCGCTAAAAAGAAACTCCAGAAATCTGCACAGGGAGCCTGTTGCGGTCAGCTTTCTAGTTGCTGCGCAGGAAGAACCCAACAAAAGCGGCTTGTGGAGGAATGGGTTTATTTGGCTTATGGACTCCAGGGGAGACTCCATCCTGGCAGGGAAAACGATGGCAGGAGCAGAGGGTGGACATCACCTCCGCCACAGCGGCAGGAAGGTGTGCCAAATACTGGCAAGGGGGAGCTGGCTTAGAACCCCATAAACCCGCCCCCAACAACACAGCTCTAATGAGGTTCTAATTCCCGAATTGCCATCAGCTGAGGATCGATGTATCAGAACACATTCATTTGTTTGTGGGGAAACCTGGATCAAACCATGACAGAGCCTATTGAGTCTTTGGCAATATTAAGTTCAGCATGGGCTACATAAAACACGCCAAGTCTAGCAAAAGAGACAGCTACTAAGTAGAAAGCAGATGTCAGGGAGTGTTGAGAACAATTTAGAGAGCTCACAAAGTGCTGATGATGTTCAAATTCATTGATAAATGGCAATCAGAAATAATTAATAAAAATCTGCACACTTAGCAAAATTCAAGAAAGATTAAAAAGTAGGATACAGCTATAGATTAAAATCTATGTAAGACTTGCATTAATAAAGTTACAAAACATATCTTGGAAAGATCAAACTGATGTACCAGTAAATTCATAGTCCTTTGAAACAAAACACAGCCCAACATATCATCTACAACATGATGGTATGGGAATTTGGGCATTCCCATCAATACAGCACCATACACCAACGCACCAATAATTTTGGGGTGCCCATGGATTCTTGTCTTATGAATTCAGAGAATTGAAGTACACACACCAGAGGGTAAGGTTCAGGGAGACTTGATTAGGTTAATTTTTCTTTTTTAAAAAAGACTTGCTCATACAATGTATCTCATTATTGACAATAAAAATTTTAAATGATATTTTACTTATTTATTTTAGAGAGAGAAATAGGCAGAGACAGAGAGACAGAGAGACACACACACACACACACAGAGAGAGAGAGAGAGAGAGAGAGAGAGAGAGAGAATGGGCATGCCAGGGCCTCCAGCCACTGCAAACAAACTCTAGACACATGTGCCACCTTGTATTCCTGGCTTTACGTGGATACTGGGGAATAGAACTCAAGTCCTTTTGCTTTGCAGGTAAAGGCCTTAACCACTAAGCCATCTCTCAGCCCTTGATTAGGCTAAGAGTAGAAAAGAGGAGAAGAAAGTACAAAGAGCTCCTGCCCATGAGAAGGCAGGAGAGGGTAAAGCCCCCCTAGAGATCCAAATTTGGATCATTTATAGGTTCTGAATAGGGGCTCAGCTAACCATCCAGGATGACAGGTTGTTTAATCCTTCCAGGAATTCTCAGAAAGGGGAAGTCCTGCCTAGGGAGGGACTCAGACTCTTTATGGAAAAGCAGGTCTAGGGAACTCCTTTGGGTAAAAGATAGGAGAGGCCAGATCCTTCTCTGATCTTTAGCAAAGAGGAGACTGCAAGGTTAGGCTGGGCTCAAGGACATTCCCTGCTTTTCCTTTCAGGGCCCAGTCACCCCATATGACAGAAAAAAGTGTTTTAAAGAATTAATAGATAAATATTTCCCAATCTCGTGAAAACTCTCAGTTGTCTATTCAATAATTCCAACAAACTCAAAGCAGCATTAACAAAAGCAAAACTACAAAGTACATTGTGATCAGATTACTGAGTCAGTGGAATGAAACAGAATTGAATAAGCATCAAGAAAAGCAAGCCAACAAGCAAGGAAATAAAAAATCAGAGAAGTAAGGCACATCACACACAAAGAATCAGTAAGAAAGCTGCCCTTCTCCTTCAAGAAGCATGGAAAGCCGAAGACAAAAATCCCAGTCGATGAATAAGTAAATCTAGAATTCTCTAAAAATATTTTCCAATAGTGAGAGTAGGAGTTGGAGAGATGGATCAGCTAAGGCACTTGCCTGCATTGCCTAACGGCCCAGGTTTGATTTCCCGGTTCCCACATAAAGCCAGATGCGCAAAGTGGCCCATACATCTGAAGTTCATTGCAGTGGCTGGAGGCCCAGGCCTGCCCATTCTCTCTCTCTTCTTTCTGTCTCTCTGCTTGCATATTTTTTTAAGCGAGAGTAAAAAATGAACTTGGCCAACCACACAAAATCTGTGACAACTGCTTCTTTTTACATTTCCTCTTGTTGAAACAGTCTCAGTAGCTCAGGCTGGCCTGGAGTTTTCTTACTTTGTGGTCTAGCCTGGCCTTGAATTTGTAATGGCAGAGCTGGGGATTAGAATCTGAAGAGTGCACAGCTACTTTCAATGCACCTCAGAACTCAAGGAGTACCTGAATTATTGTCTATAAGTTAAAGAATTAAAATTGTAGACCATCAGAGGGTAAGGTAGAGTGGGAGACTTTATTTAAGGGAAAATGGGAAGTTACAGAGATCTCCAGCCACCAGTGTGGAGAGAACACGTGGGAGAGGTTTTAGCAGAATCTATGTTGTTTAGCCAAACAAACAGAAGAAGGAAAGATAACAAAGGGCCCCCATCATGAAGAAAAAGGTTCATGTGGGAAAAATCTTGAGCCCCCACCCCCACCCTGAGCCATAGGCTGGGGTGAGGGAAGGCCTGGAAACTTAAGGGACAGTTAACACTGATTTTCTATATTTTCCCTCTAGGAAATAACTTCCTTCCTGTTGCATCCTTGGCACATTATAGAACCTAACCCTCCATCCTATCACCACCTTCTGCTTTGTCGTCTGTCATTCTAAACTTGCTTTATTACCTCCATGATCTCAAAGATCGGAATAGTGCTTAACACATAATCTGCTTTAAATAAATGGCTGCTGTAGCTTTTTTCAAATGAACACATGTTTATTATTAATTTTATGTTCCTACCAGCAACATGGGAGGCTTCTGGTACTTTCATATTCTAGTTAGAATTTTAGGTTGTAGAAGTATTATTTTGATTTTAGCCGTTTCCCAGAGTGTGTAGCAGTATCTTACGGAGGTTTAATTTGCATTTTTCTCTCTAATAATATTGCGGTCATTTGAATGCAAAGTGCCCCCTATAGTGTCATGTTTTTTGATTAAGCCCCATACTCAATCCTCAGCAGGCAGAGCCTTTGGGCGGTGGAGTCTTGCTGGAGGCATGTGACTGGTGTTACTGGGGGTGGGCCTTGAGGGTTCTTAGCGCTGTTGGAAGCCCAGTAACAGTTACACTACTTCCTGTCCTGCTTTCTTGCTCGCGCCATGCTTTGCCTGCCATGATGACATTTCCTCTCAGAATTGTAAACCTGAAATAACCCTTTCCTTCCATGCGTCTGGTTGGATGTTTGTCCCAGCCACAAGAAGGTAACTGCAACAACTAATATCCACTTTCAGACTATTTTTTCCTTTTCCCCCTTTTTAATTCAAGTAATACTTTATTTCAAGGGACAGGAAATACCCTTTTGAAATATAAATGGATAACTGATGAAGAGCACAAGTTTGGGAAAAAAATTGAAAATTAGTGTGATAGGACTGATTAGTCCAAGATTTACAGAGTATCCACTTAGTGTGACCCAGGATAACAGCAATTTAAGAAGTAAAATCACTGTACTAAGACCCTATTGACAAAAGAAACCAAATATAACCAGCAACCAATAACCCAAACTTGTTAACAAAATGTCTTACGAAAGTCAGAGGTAAGAAAGTACACTGATAGATCATTTCCACTTGGAACATCCAGTTCGTTAGTGTGTTTTATGAAGCATTAAAAAAAAGCCTAATTCTGAGGTCACTCACTCCAACACTACAATTTCAAGTGGCCAACAAAACAGAGTCCATAAAAAACATTTCTCAACTTCTTTCTCTGTAAAACTGGAAAGTCTGTGATTCTCAAGACTTTCTGCGAAGGATTAAACATAGTAATAAAGCATGTTTTTGTTTCAACAAGACAAGAAAAGCTAGCTGACTCCCTACCATTAGATGAACCACCCCTCACATATTAGACAGTGTCCAGGTGAAACCACAGAGGAATTGTCAAGATTGAGCAAGGGTGCTGCTTCCACAGGGAGCCTTTCAAGCCATACCAGGGTGATGGTGATAGACCCAAATACACCGAATATACCCAAAACTTACCCAAGCAGAAATCCAGTAGACCTAAAACACACTCACCACAGCTCAGGGGATTTTGCTGAAGAGGGGTGGAAAGACTGTAAGAGCCAAGGTGGGGAGAATATCCAGAGACATTGTGCCCCCTCCCTAATGACTGACTGCTGCTCATACAACTCAAAGCCCACAACCCATTGGTGCATGGGCCCTCAATGGAAGGGGGCAGGGAGACGGGGAGTGGTGGTACCAACCCATGATGCGCCCACACAAAGTTTCTACTTAATAAAAAAAAAGCCACACACACACACACACACATATAATCAGGGATAGGCAGTTAAAGTCTATATGGATGACTTTGCCATGGATATTTTAAATGTGTATTTCAAAACTACTACAAAAGCATACTCAGTACCATTATATAAATACATGCAAAAGTCCTAAAGACGATCCAGAATATGCACCTATGTACGTCATGTATGGAAGAATGAGAGTATTTGAAAGTTTAGTGTCTGACTTAAACATTTTTAGATTTGCATGGTATGGAATTTTTGTGGAAATCAATGTGAAGAAAACTAAGATTTTTTTTTTATAACAGTTGGCTTAGGTACACATGAAGACGGAGGTCCTTTGTCCTTCACTGAAGCAACATCCTAAGGCTTCTGTACCGGTAGCACAGCAAGGAGAGGAAGGGAAACCATGGGAGAGTCGTAAATGTTGACTGCAGGGTTCATGTCTGAAGGGGAAGTATGAGAAACTCACAAACTTACTTCCTTGTGACACTTGGAAATCATTTAAAAAATCAGTGAAGTTAGGTCTCGGAATGGTCCTCAGGGCATACAGCAAATCAAATGTGGAAATCAGGGTTAAATGGCTACAGTCTGGCCAAGAGGAAGCAGAACTTCTCTGTGAGCCTCAGAAATCACATTCGTCAGGCTGAAGTTTGCCTCACAGATACAAGACCATTGATTCTAGACTTCCAGATAAAGAATGCTATTTGGACAGAGTGTTGCTTCAATTGGTGACAATTTCCAATTACGGGACTTCTGCAGACTTGCTGTTGCAGGAATTTTATTGCTCCTTGATGTCATTCTTATGATCATTCTTTAGCAACTAATCATGTATCTTAATGTATGAACACAGCCCAACACCAAGCCAAAAACATTAAAAACAAAACAACAAAAACAAAAACAGCTGGTGAACTAGTAGTTCCGCTTGCCTTTTGTTTAAAACAAGTTACCGTCTGACACAAAGACCCCTAAGCTCACAACATTAAGGCAGCCTTAATACTCACCCACCACAACTCAGGGAACTGAGTGGAAGAGGGGCGGAAAGACTGTGAGAGCCGTGGTGGGGGAGACTATCCAGAGGCATGGCACCCCTCAGTAACAACACACTTGGGCCAGGAGGACCGGGCTGAGTACTAGGCTATCCATGGTCCCCTGCTACAAGGACTGATCCAGACGACCCACGGAGGAGGTTATCCAGCTGATTGGGGATGGGGAGGGGAGACATTGGGGAATTGGGGATAACAACTCATTGTTTGCCCACTAAATGTTGTAACTCATTATGGACAATAAAAAAAAAACAGAACAAAAAAACCAAGTTACTGGCGTCACCCATTGTTCCCCATCGCCCTCTGAACACTCAGGTGTCCTTAGCCTTCACGGTGCATATGTTTCCTTTTCTAACTGAAATCATGTCTTCCTACTTGCAAACATAGTCTATCCACAAATAGAAATTGTCTTTTCACTTATTTAAACTTGCTTATGTTTGCTTAAGTTTATTGAAAGTCAGTAAACACAGTTACAACTGTGGCATTTGTACTTCGGCTCACTGCTGCTTCTCTGAGTTCGGAGTGAAGGGAATGCTGGCAGGCTGGATCCAGTCAAGGACACTACTTTCTATCAGCTTCCAGTGGAGGGAGGTAGTACCTGACTCCCAATGACCTCTTTGAGAGGCAAACTTCTGGATAGTGTCACCAAGAGATGTGTTCCTGTCTCTCATATCAGCAAGCCCACTGGACCCCTTGGAAGGACCATGCATCCTGGGCGCATGTGCCAAAAATAAGGGTTCTTTTGTCCTCACTTTAGCTCCTTTGTGAAGTTGAGTCTACAGGAGGACAAACGTGAACTTAGACAACCAGAGTTTAGTTACTATCAACCTTCCTACCATGCCAACTCTTGAATGGAGATGCCATTCTAGAGGAAGTGTGCCTCCCAATCCCTCGTTGGTTTTGTGTTAAAGGGTGAGACATTTTTCATAGAGGGACTGGCAGGCCATAACACAGCTCCTGAGATAAAAACAAAGGAAATGACTATTTGTAGCAAAATATGGGAAAATTCAAGCCTGAAAGATTCTCCCATGAAGGCCATGTGAAAAAACCTAAGAAATTGGTAGATTCATCAGAGATCCAATCCAAAGCACTGTGGTCCATGGATTACTTGGGGGGGTCATTGTACACTAACACCCCAGTTCATCCATGGAGCTGGGTGAAGAGCATCTTGGGATAGCGGTAGGCCAATGGGCATAGCCACCTGGGAGAATGTTTCAGTGGACAGCTCTCGTTTATTGTATAGATAAAGGTTGTTTATATAGAGGAAAAGGCAGAGGTAGGGGCATAGGCAGCAAGGGGATTGGTAGGGGCAGGGTAGTCTGTGGATGTCTCATGAGTGGATTGGCAGGGGTCAGTAACCTGTGGATGCCTAGTTTGCATAGATAAATTGGGGAGGCTTTCTACGTGATTCTAGACATGTACTGGATGGTGGTGGCTGCAGAGAAACTGTAACCTTTAGACTTTTATTGTCCAGGTTTGTTATTACAGCTGGGGTGAGCTTAGGCCTTGATTTTTAGGTCTATCTCAGGGTTCGCTGTGGCCTGCCAGGGGGGTGGAGCTCTAGGATAAAAGAAGGAGGCTTGGATGGCAAAACCCCTACTGGTCTCAAAGTCTCAGATAAGCTCAGAGATTATTGGTGTTTCAGGCCGGCCTCAACTTCCTTTAACCCTATATCCTCCATGCCTCTTAGCAGGGTCCCACAAAGCAGAGGCCAGAAAGTTAGCCAGGGAACAGAGGAGAAACTACAGCTATGAAGAGTCAGGTTAGAGTCAGAATTAATCCCAAACACTGACCTCAAAACGAGCCTCAGTAGATGTAGATCAAGATGCAACTACATGTTGTCTATGGAGGCAGGCTTTGGACAAAAGGACACCGGAAAATTGAAAGTGAAAAACAAAATGTCACGGAGAGAAGTAATGGTTCCATGGCTTGATTATTTTATCCTATGGTAAATATTCAAAGCAAAAAATTACTATAAAAAGATACCCTCTATACAAAATCTCTAGAGGGAATTTCACTTTGAAAATTTTCCTCCACATCCTCCTCAGTGTCCTTACACAGACCTTCTGCATCCTCAGTTTTCCTTCATTCTTTAGAACATTTCTATGAATGAATTTTCACTTTTACCAAGATATAATTTTTAAGTATCGTTTACTGTTATGGTCAGTGAGAGTTAACTTTTTGTTTTTCAAATTGAAATTAATTAGCCATCTTGAGGTAAGGTGCTAATTCAAACCTGTGAAATAAGTTAAGAAAATCACCTTTGTTTCAGATAAGAAAATAAAAGTATCTATATAATTAATATTGTACAAATTTGCTGATACCTTAAAGGTATGAGTTCAATTTGATAATATGAAATCATCAGTTGCTAAGGTTATTTTTCCAACTTGAGCACCACTGATGAAACAGAAAATATAAATTTCTATCTTACATGGTGATATGGCATGCCTCTCTGATTCAGGTAGGAAATGGATGTCATTACTGATTATCTCATGATAATATATGGTATGTTTCTGGCAAACATTATTGATTTAAATAGGCCAACAGGCACATTCAATTGATCAAACTTGAACGTTTAGCAGTGACAGCAATCTAGAAGAGAATCAAGTAACTCGGTTTTGTAATAGAAAATTTCTAGTGCTTCTCTGTCAAATCTCCTGAATTAGTTTTAGGATTTCAACACATATGCCAAAGAAAATTATCTGCAAATAATTATCTTTCTATTATATTGAAAATATTAGACCAGCACAAAATGAAAAATAAGAATACATCCTGAGAGTAAAAAGACACCAACCACTTTCTAAAAATTGTGTTTATTAAAAGCCTCACTCGAGTTGCTCCTCACTCTTCAAATGCAGAAGATGCTAGGTGATTCTCAGACTTTCATTTGGTAGAAGATTTAGGGTAGAGACCGCTCCGGAGTCTGCTTACTTATGTATTTTACAACTTTGAGTTGGGATACCTTCTATATGTAAAAGAAAAATTGTATTAGTGTGTGAGGATATGATGGGAAACAAAGCAGAAATAGCCCCTGTCTTCTGGGGATTTCACAGTGTATTCCGATGACCACACCCATCGTGAGGGCAGAACAATGGTGACAGGCCGTGGACAGTGAGGGTGGCCAGGGAAGGTTCTCCTGTGACAACCACAATGATGGAATCTGAAGGAACATCAGTAGCTTGACCAGTACACAGAGGAGTGCAACTCCCGCTCTGCAGCTGGAAGGAACATAGAACACTTTGGGGAAATATTCTATTTGGCTGGCTTGTTCAGTTATACAAGACATAAGTCATGGTTTGATCCAGGTGTCCCCCACAAACAAATGAGGGTGTTCTGAGTGATCGATCCCCAGCTGATGGCAGTTCGGGAATTAGAACCTCGCTGGAGCTGTCTTGTTGGGGGCGGGCTTATGGGGGTTCTAAGCCAGCTTCCCCCTGCCAGTATTTGGCATACCTTCCTGCCGCTGTTTGCAGTGCTGTGGCGGAGGTGATGTCCACCCTTCTGCTCATGCCATCATTTTCCCTGCCATGATGGATTCTCCCCTTGAATCCGTAAACCAAATAAACCCATTCCTCCACAAGCCACTTTTGCTTGGGTTCTTTCTGCACAGCAATAGAGTAAGTTGACTATAACAACATATCACAAGGTCTTTCAAAACAAAATCATTGATTTCTCTGGATATGAATTTTCTGACTAAGATTGCATTTATTTTAAATTTCCCATTTCCCATGTCATTCTATGTCTTTTTTAATTGTTTTGTGAACATCATTTTTGGGTATGAAGCTCTTGAAATGAAATATATAGTCATTGAGAATTATAGCATATCTTTCTTAAGCTCTACAGATTAAGTAAGATTCTGAAATATTTTTATAAAGTTTTCAGGCAATATTTCTGTTCCATAATAGGAAATTACCATATTATATAAAGTCTTCTATACACAATAGGACATTCAAATTGAGAGAAAGTACTAAAGTGGGTATTTTTACACTGAAATGTAGAACAGCCCCAATTTTCACTCTATCTTTGATGTTCTTACCAGCATCTTATTTTCATATATTTTTTCTTTATCTTTGGCCAGAATGCAGAGCAGCTAAAACAAAATGTTAGACTCAGCAGTGCATATCTGATTGAACAGCCAATAAAAAAGACACAGTGTTTCATGTTCCCTGCAACTGAAAGCCTTATTTCTGCAAAGACAGATCATGAAAGCAAAAATATATATCTCATCCTGAGATGCTTACTGTTTAGTTTTTTTTTTCCTGGAATTTCTCTATTGTCCTGTAGGCTGTTGACAACATGGATTAAACATTTTCATTGATTGAATTGACATTTAAAATTTAAGTATCATTCATCTAAAACAAGGGTTTGGCTTTTAAAAAACAAAACAATTTTGTTAGTACTGGGCTCACAATAATTGGATGGGAAGTGCCCCTCCTTGAGATAGGAGTGAACTCCCCAGTTCATCGTCCTGTTTCTCTACCTTCTACATTTCCTTGTCTCATGTCGCCTCAGCCCCTTTAAGCATTTGAGTTTTCAATAACTATATTACTCGTGTTTATTCTTTATCTGTGTGCACAAAAATGATTGACTCCCTCCAGAGCTGTGAAGAACTGAAAACGTGTTCTCTACTTGCAAACTGCATAAGAGAATTGTCTTAGTTTCATGGATGCTGACAGAAGGCATGGGATTCCTGGGTCCGAGACAAAGGACATCATGAATAGCAGTAGCCAGACGTCTCAGCGTTTTCTCATTCCATTCTGTTGAGCCTAAATTCTTTCAGAGTGAAGTGCACAAAGTTAGTGACAGCTGGTCACGAAGCCTTGGGTCACAGGGACGAGCCCTCTAGTTAGTAGAACCTGAATCTTGTAAGGGGCAGCAAGTGCTCCTGTCTGTATCTCCAAAAGAAGCCCCTGTCTTCATTTGCCAGACTGTAGGCAAAGCTCCCCCCCCTGCACCCCAACCCAGAGAATTGCCTCTAATAGAAAGTCCTTGGGTTCCATCTTCTTCAGATCCATGTCCTATATCTACTGAGAGATCTTTTAGCTTGTTCTTAGGTAAGCTAAAGTTTCTGGACTTTGGCAAGTGATATTTAGGACGTTCCAGTCCTCTTTCTCCTACTAATCCTCCTCTTTCCTCTTTTCCTATTCTGCTTTAGGAACCACAAGGTAGCCATGCAGCAAGAATAAAATATTAGCGTTTTTCTAAGTGTTTCTAGAGTCTGAGCTCACTGTTGTGACATCTTTGTTCTATGTTAGCCAAGACCAAGGTGGAAACGAATGTTATCCCTCCCCTGAGACTTTAGATTTGCCCCTTCTTAATCTTATCAAAGTGATAACATTACCTTAATTATTCAATCGTTCTCTTCCACAAATAATACCGAAAGCCTAAAGTAAATACGCTTAAAAAGTAAAGGAAACCCCCAAACTAGTATGGCTGTGGTATAAATTTGTGTTCTTTCTTGGCTTGTTTTAGTTGCTATGCAAACTACCTTGGGCTGTTGTTACCTCTCTTGAGACAAAGAGCGACAGTGATGGCTACTTCAAAAAAGTTTAGCCCTGTCTAATAAATTCTCGTGCTGAAATCTAATCTTCAATGTTTAGTTAGTGCTCTTAAAGGAGCCCTGGAAGAACTACCTTGTGTCTTCTATTATGTGAGGACTCATGAGAAGCTGCCACAGAGGACGGAGGGGATGGGTTCTCATAGGCACTTGCTCTGCTGGCAGCTTGATCTTGGAGTTCCCTGAGCTGTAGGAAATCCATTTCTGATGTGTATAATCTACCCATCCTCTGGTATTTTGTTAGAGAAGCCAGGGGCTAGGACAAAGATACATGCGTCTGAAGGATCTAGTTTGGAGTAGAAGGTGTGATCAGGCAAATAGTGCTTTGGTACAAAGTGAGATAACATTATTAAAAGAGTGGATTTTGATTTGTTTGGGTTGTTAGAACATTATGCAATAGTCTAAAGCAAAAATGCCACTACATTAACCCAGTGTTATTGGCCTGTTCCTACCTCACAAAGGTTTCAATCTAGTAAAAATCAGGAACGCGTTGAGGAGAATCTAACTATTGAGTGGAAAACAAAAGCAAATAGACATCTGGCTGCCATCATGGTGAGCAGATAATAGAACAATGTCGACGTGTGTTGACCTGTTTAAGAGGATGAGTAAATATGGAATGAGCAACATAGAACCTTCCTCAAGATAGTTACAGCAGCCAAAAGCATGTTGAAGGCATTCTTTTTTTGGAAAGGAGATTACAAAACAAGAACATAATTTTTAAAAACTGAAAAAAAATCAATGTAGAAAACAAAAAAGTCAGAGTTAATCTAGGAAAAATGTTCAATTTAAAAAAAATAGTTAGAAATTGCTTCTTTTATGAAAGTTTCAAATCTACTGAAAATAGAAAAAGACAGAAAGAAAAGCATTAGGACATGATGAATATTGATGGAGCCGGCATAGTAGTTATAGTTATATTCTGTTATAGTGAGACATTTAGTTGATATGGTCGTTGATTTGTAGAGAAAAATACTAAAATTAAAGAAAGACAATAAGATGCCCACAGAGGACGATACCCAGTGATTGGGGACATGGAACAGAGGAATCAGGGAACAGGGGATACCAACTCATTATTTGTTCACTCAATGTATCTAATTATGCATACTAAAGGGAAGAAAATGAAAAAAAGAACAGAAAGAATTTTTTTACATTTTCTATTTTAGCTATGTTTATTCTTTTGACATTTTTATAATAGAATTTTTAATTCATTATTTTTAAGTTCTGTATTTTAGTACAGAAACTATTTTATTTCTTATCTGCATCTTAAACATTTTCTGAACCATGGACATAGTTTTATTGACACTAGAGCAATCAGATATAAAATAATTTTACTTTCTATCATGACATAGCGACATTCAGTAATCCAGAGAAGAGAATAGTTCTTGGGCTCCTTAATTATTTCTGTAGCAATAGATATGTCTTGGTTGGATTTTCCTTATTGCCATTAATTATGGTCTTTCTGTACAATCTTTGTACTCGCATCTAGTCACTACTGAACCATAACCTCACAGAAAGGACTATGAAGAACACTTTCTGGTCACACGTTGTTCCTGAACCAGTGAAAATATATCATTGTTTCATGTAAAGTTTTGTGTGAGTTAATGCACATGTGGATTCCTTAACAAGGAGCTCAGGTGCCGGTGAGCTCACGCCAGAAGGAAGGTTCTAGAACACTCGGATCTCTAATCTGTGGTTAGATTTCAGCACAGATTCTAACCAGGGGAGTTACCAATCAAGTCTTTTCCTGGGAATCCTTACAGGAACACACAATTACAATATTTCATTTAATTTACTCTTTGATGTTAATTATGAAAAAGACTCTCAAATACCTTCTTTTCATTAATAATTTCTATTGTTCTGTAAGTGCATTTCAGTGTAAATTAATTTGCGGTGCATCATGCTTCAGGAACCATCAGATTTTCTTGGGTGCTTTGATCTAAGTTTGTGTTTCTCCCTCACTTCCTGTACCAAGAGATTGAAGGAAGATCAAATGAATTTCCAGCCTCTAATTTTCTTATACATTGAAAGCTGTTTCTATCAGTGAGAAGTTAGGATATGCTACAGAAATGAAAGTTATTTTCCTCCAGAAAACAAACAAATGAATAAGCAATCTTTGTAGAAGACGAGGTACGCATTTATTTACGACACGTAGGATGCCTCCAGGATGAATATGTTTAGTAGCAAAATGTGAAATCCATTTGTTTGGCCTTTATGAAATCACTTTTGGATTTGTTTTTCAAGCGTTCTTTAATTAGCAGCTGTGAACCATGAATGCTTTAGGAAGGAAAAGATCCTGTTCTTCATTGGGCTAAAAAGGCCCTGGGAGACCAGGGATGAATCAAGTAGGTTTCCTCAGGACAGTCAGTCATTATTGAAATGTGCTAAGTGAAGCCCCTGAGGACTGAGTAAATCAGTGTCTTTTCCACAGAACCCGGTGTTCTTTTGTATTGGTTTCATATAGCTTTGTGAGGCAAGCAAGCTACTCCCTTTTTTAAAGAAAATATGCTGTAGATATAACATGCTGGTATCTGGTAACTGAGAAGAGGAATCACCATTTTCATGCAATCATTTGGCCCACTCCGGTTCTCTGAATCTTACAGATGTGTTGTTAACCTAAAGAAAAGGGGTTTGTTTAATACATGGCAACTTTTTTAAGCCCACGGGAATGCTTTTATTTCGAACACCCGTTGTTTGTTCCTTCTTCAGAGCTTGGTCTGATGAGTTGAAAAGGTTTTCCAAAGGCCTGGGAACAGATCTTACTATCAGCTTCCAAGTCTTTCTCGAATCTCTTAAGAGGCTTGCATACAAAGAATTAGGGATCCCTGGATCCCATTTATAGTCTTGCTTTACTTCACCAGCAATTGGGAGGGGATTGTGTGAGAGGCTGTCAACACTTTCATGACCAATATATCACCGTGGAATAGGCTTATGACCTTGGTCAACTTTTCTTGGCAGCCCAAGCCTTCTCCCATATCTGCCAGACTCCAGGTCGACAGACAGAGCCAAATGTTTGCCTGAGGTCTCCCCAGCAAGCTGGGTGCTGGGCTTCGTATCCAAATGGGAGTTCTGCACAGAAGGCTGGAGCTGCAACAGGCCTTAGGAATGATCTGGTCTGGGTCTTCTCTCCTGTCTCGGGCTCGGGAGTGGAAGTCCAGTTGGGTTTGTTTTGAGGTCACACAACAAGCTAGTGGTAGGACTAGTCCTCACCAATCAGCCCTTTTGAGACTTTTGCCACCCAGTAAAAGTCATTCAACTTTGTCCAATGAGGGTGAGCACGAGAAGTGGGGAGCAGAGGGAAGGTGGCTGAGCAATGAGACGTGATCTTCATTATTCTCACAAAGAAAGTAACTTTAAAAGTGTTTAGTGCTGTTTTTTTGCCTTTTTTAAAAACAAGCTTTGGTTCACTTAAGGTACATTCTTTGGTACTTTTTTTCTGAAAGATTTTGTTTTACCAAGATACAAGTTTTAGCTAGTAAAATACTTAAGATCTGTATCATAAGTAGAACGTTTGAATTTGTACACTGTACACACCCTGGCATTCTTCAGTCAAATCAAGAAAGATTTGGGGGCTGGAGAGATGGCTCAGCAGTTAAGGCACTTGCCTCCAGTGCCAAAGGCCCAGGGTTCAATTCCCCAGGTCCCACATAAGCCAGACCCACAAGGTGGTGGCCCTGGTGCTCTCTCTCTCTCTCTCTCTCTCTCTCTCTCTCTCTCTCTCTCTCTCTCTGCTTGAAAATGAATAAATAAAATATTTTTTTAAAAAAGGAAAGATTTGGACCATTTCAGCCTCCACAGGAAGTTCCCTTTGGCCTTTTCTGCGGTCAGTCCACGTCCCTTCCCTCACCTGAGACGATGCCTTCTTTGGCTCTGTCATCATCCATGATGGCTCTTGCTTGTCTGAGCTGCCCATCAAGGAAAGCACACAGCTGCCATCTGTAGGTCTCTGCTCCACAAAATGTCCTTGGCCTTCTCCACGTTGCAGCTCTGCCTGTACTTTCCTCACTTTTATTGCTGTGTAATAATTCTACCACTATTTGCTTGTGTGTTCTTTCACAGAAAAACATTCTCATTGCTTTCAGTTGGTTTGATTGCACAGAACACCACACTCATCGTTCCTATTCAAGGCGCTTAGTGGACAGGCGCACATGTTGATCTTGGAACTATACTCAGGAGTCGAAATGGTAGGTCCTAGGCAGGCGACATTTCACCTCCTTAGACATTGCCATTGAATTTTCCAGAAGGATTTTATCTTTCGCGCTCTCACCAACAACAAATGAGCATTTCAATTGCTGTTTTTGTCTGAACTCGACCATAGTTGAATTTCAGACATTCTGACTGGTGTGTGGTGAGATCCCATTAAGGTTTTGATTTGCATTTTCCTCTTAGCTAAGGAGTTGGAGACTACCTTTTCATATTCTTAAAGGTTCGCCATTTATTTGTGTGTTTCTATAAAATGTTTTCTCAAAATCTCATCCACTTTAAAAAATGTTTCTTGGGCTGGAGAGAGGGTTAAGGCACGTGCTACAAAGTCTGACAATTTGGGTTCGAGTCCCAAGTTCCCCCATAAAGCGCATCCATCTGGAGTTCATTTGCAGTGTCTAGAGGTCCTGGACCATCCATAGTCTCTTCTCTTTCCTTGCAAATAAATAAAATAAAACAGATTTTAAAAACTTTCTTTATGTTATTCAATTGAAAGGTTTCTTGGACATACATATCCCTTACAAATCTATTCCTCAAGGTCTATCTTGCCCTTTAATTATATTAATGGTTGTTATTAATGAGTAGAACTTTTTTAAAATATAAATTTATTGTCCATAATGAGTTACTTTATTTAGTGGGCAAACCATGCGTTGTTATCCCGAATTCCCGAATTCCCCCCCTCCCCATCCCTGATCAGTTGTATATCCTCCTCCGTGGGCTGTCTGGATTAGTCCTTGTGGCAAGGGATCCTGGATATCCTAGTACTCAGCCCGTTTCTCCTGCCCCAAGTGTGTTGTTACTGAGGGGTGCCATGCCTCTGGACAGTCTCCCTCACCACGGCTCTCACAATCTTTCCGCCCCCTCTTCCGCTCAGTTCCCTGAGTCATGGTGGGTGAGTAATAAGGCTGCACACATGTTGCGAGCTTAGAGGTCCTTGTGTCGAAAATCCTTGGTTTCTGTCTCAATGGCCTATCCTGTGTTGATTGAATGACTGTGGTTATAGGTCCCTTGTTCATCTGTCATTGTCTGCTGGGTTCCCTATGGATCCTCCCCGATATGATTGTGGTGGCTCCTCTCTTGCCAGGATCTCAGCCATTGGCCTACGGTTGGTTGGTAGGGTTAGATGGGCCACAGCTCTTTCGTTGCATCCTGAAAAACACAAACACATTTGGCTTATCCAGAGTTGGTTGAATGGCTGTGGTATGGGTCCCTTATTCATCCCGACCTTCTCTGCAGGGTTCCATATGGATCCTCCACAATATGACTGTGGTGGCTCAACTCTTGCCATGATCTCAGCTTTTTGCCTGCTGTCGGGTGGTAGGGTTAAGAACTTTTTAACTGTGATAAAATTAAGCTAATTTTTCTTTTCTCTTTTATGAATAGTGATCTTTGTTACTATTTCATACAGTTTACTCAGAACATGTCACAATTTTTTCTGTTATGACTTATTATTTAAGTTTTGTAGTTTTAGCTTTCAGATTTAACTCCTGACTCAGTATCTGAATAAGCTTAGATATTGCTACCTTTTTTATTCTATCACCATTGGAGAAAATAAAATGAGAAATATCTAATATACCTCATGAAATGCAATATGCCTTGGCAATAAGTATTTGTCCTTTGGCTGGCTGTATGTGTAGCCATAGAGAATTTTCTTTTTGTATTTTTTAAAATCATTAATTAACCAAGGAAATAGACCCACAATCCTCATTGCTCAAATTCTGTCTTCCCTTCAACATTCCATGAGAGTGTTTTCATACTAAAGTCCAATGGCATTTCATTTGACTGATTCAAACTTATATTTGAATTTTTTTCTATTCTATTCGTCATATCTGAGTGCTTATATTTGATTTTTTTCAGTACTGGAGAATTAAATCCAGGGCCTTGTACATGTCAGGCAAACCATCTACCACTCTGCTTAAGCCTTCTTTTCATGTTTTATTTTTGAGACAAGCTCTCATGAAATTGCGGAGGCTGTCCTTGAACTCCTGTTATAGTCCCTGCTGCCCTTGAACTTTCAGTCCTATTTGAGTCCTCATCCTCTAGAGTAGCTGTAACTGTAACCTTTCACAACTAGGTCACATGCTACTATTTTTTTAAAATAAATAGCTTTAGAGTATCTCACTCTTTTTGTAACTTTGTATTAATCTATTATGAATTAGGCAAATTTATTTACTTTCCGCAGCTGTGAAAACAATCTTATATTACTACATATTTAACTCTCTCCTCTACCTCTTTTCTTATGTCATCAAATGCATCTCTATTGATTCTAATATGCAAATCAAATTGGGTTATTTCATGTCTATAGCTGAAAGCCAAATCTATTTCTTGTAGACTGTTCTTGTGTCTTTGTAGAAACTGACTGTGCTAAGAATAAATTCTTTAACCTCAGGCCATACTAGATGTCCACATTTACTTTTATGTATGGTCAAATCTTATTAAGTTAGATAACTTGGAATCATTCAGCATCCAAGTAATAAAATTTTTATGTGCATAAGATTTTTTCTCAATGTGATTTTAAAATGAAAAGGTACACTTTCATTTTGTGAAACATGGAGTGTCGAAAAGAAAGTAAAAGTACACAAGATAGATCACCATCCACATACACACTGTGGTTGTTTTTTTCCAGTTTCTTAAATATGTATTCTGCAGCATATTTACATTCACCTCAGAAAATTGGAATTATATAAGGAAGAATTTTAGCATGAAGAAATACTATAAACACATAATAAGGAGAGTTTAGGATGTAAATAAACTAACACACGAGGTGGTGAGATGGTCCTAGAATGGAAGGCATGGCGGCACGAGCCAGTGAGACAAGAAATGGAGAGAAATCAGTTTCCTAGTTGAGCAGCACTGAAGGTTGCTGCAACCGAGCACGAAGGCATCTGACTGCAATTTCAGTGCCTGGGATTCTGAGATCAGAGGATCATCAGCTTGAGACCATCGAGGACCAAGGAGAAAAGGTGCTACCATTATTTCTGGTAATGACTGATGCTAGCGAAGAAAATAAGCCTTGAGAGGTGTCTGTGCAGGTAGGGGAAAGTGCAGGGGCATAGTTAGCTGAGAAAGTGCTGGGGACAGTATTGGGACTTAGTCCTGGCTTGAATCCCAGCAGCACCTCTTCCCAGCTGACTCATATGAAGGTCATTGGACGACCTCCCAAGCCTTTCTGAATTTGCTTTCCTCGGATGCCAACGTGGAGCTATAATTCCTGCCTCAAAGACTCCTCCGGAGGACTTTCATTTAGAGCACTGAAGGACTCTGGGCTTTGTGGTTTGAGGGTCAGTGGACTGACTGGATGCACCAGCAACACAGGTCCAACTTTTATTTGTATTTTCCATGTGGGCAAACTGAGTTTGAAATTTTTTCAGGTTGTTACCGTCCTGTGGCTTCACTGGCCCTTGGATCTCTTCTAACTTTATCTACTGTAGATAAAGGTAAAATGAACAACCGTTTTGTTTTTTAAAGACAAGGTCTCACTCTGTAGCACAGGATGTCCTAAGCTCACTTTGTAGCTCAGGCTGTCCTTGAACTCATGGTGATCAGTCCTCCTTGGCCTTTCTAGTGTTGGGATTACACCCACTGTGAGCTACC
>PVHP010033462.1:0-19648 GCA_004024765.1 Zapus hudsonius
AGCAGAGAGAGATAGAGAGAGAGAGAGAGAGAGAGAGAGAGAGAGAGAGAGAGAGAGAGAGAGAGAGAGCGCCAGGGCCACCACCTTGTGTGTCTGGCTTATGTGGGTCCTGGGGAATTGAACCCTGAGGCCTTAGGCACTAGAGGCAAGTGCCTTAACCGCTGAGCCATCTCTCCAGCCCTAGTCTTTCTTTTTTTAAACCTACGGTATGTGTAGAAGATCTTTAACAAGTGCTAAAACCCTCTAAGTCACCTTGACTTTATTGGACCAGGAGGAAGTAAGCACAATGGCCTGCACTGGATTAAAAGATGGAATCACGCATTTCAACAGAGGGATCTCTCCAGACAGCTGAGGACACCTTGTTCCCACGCTACATTAGGTGGCTACTGGCTCATCATCGGTGTGGTGCCCAGAGGCCTGTCTTCCTCCTGGGCCAGAACCAGGGTCGAGCCAATACTCACCCCACAGCTCCTAAGGAGATCTGCAGGCTGTTTCAATTTGGGCAATAACAAACTGTGTTAGAAGAGAATATTTTTTAAAAATAATAAAAAGAAAATAGTATTTCTCAATTATGAACAACATAATTTCCACTCTGCGTGAGTTGAAAATAATAAAGTTGTATCTTTTTTATAAACTCTTAATCTTGCTTCAGCATGGTTCAGAACACAACCCCCAGATACTCCTGTACTCATCCAACAGACCACTTCTGGTTCTATTTTAAGGCTATTTTAGGGCAGAGGAGACGAGGAAACTGCAAATAATCTGAAAAATTGGTTATTAACATGCAGATATCGGAGGATTTACTGGGGCAACTGTACATGAAAACTTGAACACATCAATTTATTCTGGCATAGGTTTTGAGCCTACCAATTGGATCTGTAGACATCGATGAAAACAGCACACCACTACATGCACAGGATGCGTGCGAGGGATGTTTGTGGGATCACTTTGATGGTGAAGAAGTGGAAACACTCGGGGACTGTTGAGTAAGAGGTGGTGAAAAGACTCCACAAAGAGGCTATGGTATCCCTGACCCCACAGTGGCTGGTGCCACCTACACCAGACCTGTACAATAGGAGGGGGAATGAGGACATCAAAATAGAGAGGACACTAGTTAGAAAGAAGGGATGCAGCCGAGGGGGGATTTGGAAAGGAGAGTGGTGAGAGGGGATTATTACAATCACAGTACACTATCTGTATGGATAGTGTTAAAAAAAGATTTTTAAAGCCGGGTGTGGTGGCGCAAGCCTTTAATCCCAGCACTCGGGAGGCAGAGGTAGGAGGATCACCATGAGTTCAAGGCCAGCCTGAGACTACATAGTGAATTCCAGGTCAGCCTGGGCTAGAGTGAGACCCTACCTCAAAAAAAAAAAAAAAAGATTTTTAAAAAGAACTGGAAATTATCTATTTTGTAGGAATATAATTGCATCAACTGTGCTACATTTCCATAACACATGCCATGAAGCTGACAAAGAAATGAAGGAGATCGAGCCACATATACCTCTCGAGAGGTCTCTAAAGTATGGCATCAAAATGAGAAGGGTCTATGCACCATGGGTAATGATGCACCAACACAGGTTCATCATTGTGGCAAATGTACACTTTGAGAGGTTCCATGAAAGATGGGAGGAGCCAGGCATGGTGACAAAGCCTTTAATCCCGGCACTCAGGAGGCTGGGGTACGAAGATCATCATGCGTTCAAGCCCAGCCTGTGTTCCAAAATGAGTTCCAGGTCAGTTTGGGCTAGGGTGAGATCCTGCCTTGATAATAATCATCATAATAATAAAATAAATAAATAGATGATAGGTGGATGGACAGATGGATCAATAGATGATAAATAAATAGTAGATAGAGCCGGGCGTGGTGGCGCACGCCTTTAATCCCAGCACTCGGGAGGCAGAGGTAGGAGGATCACCATGAGTTCAAGGCCACCCTGAGACTACACAGTGAATTCCAGGTCAGCCTGGACTAGAGCAAGACTTTACCTCGAAAAACCAAATAAATAAATAAGTAGTAGATAGAAAGACAGACAGGTAGACAGAAAGACAGACAGTAGATAGATAGATAGATAGATAGATAGATAGATAGATAGATAGATAGATGGATAAATAATAAATATGTCGAAGGCTGCACATGTGTGAGGTCAAGAGGCATATGGGAAACTCCTATTTTTCATTCAACTTTCCTGCAAACCTAAAAACTGTTTTTATCAGTCTACTCACAAAATAAAAGACACTAAGCATCGTGATATATTTCTATAATAACAGCACTTAGAAGGCTGAGGCAGGATAATTACAAAGGTTAAGGCCAGCTTGGGCTACACAGAAAGACCCTGTCTTGGACAAACAAACAAACAAGCAAACAGCTGCCAAAATAGAACCCTACTGAACTGTTGCCAAGAAAGGAAGATGCATAGGATTATGATTCATTCAAAGAAAAAAATGCTTGAACCTCAGCATAACTTTAAATTATATATATATAATATATCATTTATTGAAATATAAAGATCTTCATTTACATGTTTCAAAATGAAAACATGAGCAGGGACATTTGTGACACATTTGCTATCGGTTGACCTTCCCTATGGAATTAGTTTCTCTCACACATTCATCATCACACCTCCGTGTTAGGAACATGTATTTTTCTCTTTATTATTTCTAAAATATAAATTTTGGACATTCAAAAGTGCAACAGTTAATGTGCCTGTGGGGAACATCACAGTTAAAAAATATAAACAAAGGCAGTGATATAGCTTGTCATAAATGTTTTCGCAGTATTCTCCAAGTCTACATAGAAATACATATATACATATTGATGTATAACATCACTTTACCTTACGTCCCTCCCTCTTCACAAAAATAGGACCGTCTTGTGTAGGTTCGCACACCACATTTTAAGGACACCCTTGATTATCTATAAAGTCACAAATTGTGTTTCTCAGACCGGGTTTGATTGTCATCATAGAAAATAGGAAAGACTGGCAATTTCCCCCTCCCGGGGACTTTGCAGGAGGCCAATAAGGAAATAAATCAGAAATACACTCAAAACACTGGGTGGGAGTTTTGCTATGGACTGGAAACTGCTGGTCTGGGAAGCTTTGCTCACATCGGGATACAAAGAAAGCACCGAGACAAACAAGGCTGGATAAGGGACAGGAAGGGATCAACAGAACGCTTGAGCTGTGATTCTAGAAACACAGATGTATTTCAAGTCTAATTGGCTCTACAAACCCTAGTCAGGTTGCAGTCTGGCTCAGTCTTTACTCTTCGATGACAAGAAGGCTGGGAAAGTAGCGGCTTTCGTTGAGGTGCCTCCAGTAGGTATCAAGCACCTTGTTATTGCTTCTGCATCCTTCAAAGCATCACCTGCCGGAAGCTCACCCAGTGATGCAATAATCACAGCCATGTTTCATTCATAGGGTGTCAGCGACTGGGTACGCTGCAAAGCATGCCAATGAACCCACACCAACCAATGTGACAGCTCGGATGGATGTGACAGTCCCTCCTCCCACCTAACCTCCTCCCCCCCAAATAAAAAATCAGGAGAACCTTTTCCTCTTTGCCACCAAATATTGGCCTGGCTATACAGAGACCTGGCACGTGGAGATGCAGCCTTTGTTCACACGCTGTTTCACAAAGGACGGGTTCAGTTCCCCATTCAGTGGGAAGCAGTGTCTTCGTTGCTTTGAACTTTCTGGAAGATGTACCAAAACCAAGATTTTACTTTCTGAGTTTTGCTTAGCCTCAGCTAAGACTGGAGAACATTGTTGTTCCCTATGTTGAGAACATTTAGGATTTAGGGGCAAAAAAAGTTAAATTTAGGTTAGCAATTGCTAGATAGATGGCATTAAATGTCACTGACCTGAAGCAAAGGCTTAAATTGTAGGCTTCCTACATGGTTGACTTAGCCCACTTCCAAATTTCAAGTTTTTTTTTCTTTTTTTTCCCATGGCAACTTTCTGTAACCTAAGCCAGTGTTTTTGAAAACTTTAATCCCAGCACTCCAGAGGCTGAGGTAGGAGCATCACTGTGAGTTCGAGGTCAGCCTGGGCTACAGAGTGAGTTCCAGGTTAGCCTAGGCTAGAGTGAGATCCTACCTCAAAAAAAGGGCTCCTGCATCCCTCAGATTTCATCAGTCTCTATTAGCAGAAACCCAGAACCCAGTCCAGTGGGAACTAAAGAGCAAGACACTCACACAGCCTTCACGCAACATCACCGTGGTCTCTTTCAGGTGGGAGAGGGGGGAATGTTTCTGGTGTTAAAAGGCATCTTTACAGTTCATCCATTTAAAAAATACATAGGATGGAGACCGCCAAAGTTGTCACTGGTCATGAAAGAAATGTCTGTCTGCCCATCCAGATTTTGTGGGGGGGTTTTGTTTGTTTGTTTGTTTGTTTGCTAACTTTGTTTTCCCGGGATCACAGTATGAGAGTTCACATTGGACCCGGGCTTTTGCCCCGATTTGAGAACATTTAGGATGTAGGGGCTTTTTTGCTTGTCTAACAGGGCTAATTCAGAGGTCATTAACTGCTTTTAGTACCTTGGATTAGGGAACCTATTTAGTAAACAATTAAAACGTTGACTTTCTGGACAACACTACTTTTCTCTCTATGCTTACTAAGTTTAATCTTCTAAAGCTAGAATATTTTATAGAGAAACGTGTTATTTAATATAAATGTCAAAACTGTCAAAATTGTCACTTACTTAGTATGGGTGTTTTTTTTTTAATTGTGCTTTCTCTGGAGGGAAATCATGTTACATACTACATATTTAGCATTACTAATAACAGTAGTATTATTATAAACGTTGATTACAATAGGAAAAGAAGTTATTGGGCTTCTAGAAGACCCAAGTTGATTGACAAGGTTGGTTAGCTGTTAATCTTTTCTCCCTATAGACTAATCAAACAGTAAATGAGAGAGGACCGGTACCTTTTTAAGGTTCAAGTGGCTTTGCATGTACTTCCTAAGGAAATTCAACAGCAGCTGATACCAGGTTTCAAGAGAGAAGTACATGGATGATGGAGTGGTCTCTTCCGAAGTCCCGAGAGGGGAGTTGATAAAAATCTAGATATGTCCTTGCTTAGGGTTATTTACATAATTACAATGCTGGAGTTGTGTTGCAGGCCAAACACCATGCAGGGGAATCTCACCGATGCCCTGAAGCAAAAAGCTCATCTTCTGGGGCCGGTTATTCCCTTGTCCATCTAGTTCTAAATGTCACATGGCGCAGAGATGCTACTGATGCACTGGAGAGGCGAGGCGGACAGAGTTCATCTCAAGTCTCCCTTCACTCAGGTTAGATGCTCCAGAGTCCGTGGCTGGGAACTTCCTTCACACACCTCCCAAGTCCTCCTCTCAGCCTCGCATTGCAACAAAGTGGTTTTCTTCAAGGGATCCAAAGTGGGATCCAGTTACAGGAAGCTGTCCTCCACCAGGTCTGAGGAGTCTATGCCGATGTCATCCATCATGTCGATGTCCTCAATGGTCTCATCCTCCCTCTTGATGAAGGTGGAGCTGCTGGAACCCGTCTCAATGGCACTCTCTTCAGAGGTCTGCGAACTGGCAGAGAGACAAAAGCAAAGATGAAGGCCATGTACAGACCAACCAGACTGACTGGATTTCCAGGGCAAAGGGGCACTTTATTTTTGGCATTCAAAGCACAGACTCCTGAAGTTGGGCATGGGGGAGCCTGTCCACAGCATAATCCCAGCACTTGGGAGGATAAGTGAGGATAAAAGGATCCCTGTGAGTTTGAGGCCAGCCTTGGATAGAGTGAGACTCTGCCTCAATAAATAAATAAATAAACCAGCAAATAAATAAAGACACTGGTGTGGCATGTCCCCCACTGAGCGAGTTGGCTGCTCATCACCCATTGTCCCACCACCGGCCAGGCTCTTCTCCAAGTCGCTAACGAGCCTTAACAATTTGTAACTTCACTACTCAATCCTAGAGGAAGAGGAAATTAGCAGCACCCATTCAAACGACACCGGAAGGGCCAGCAAAGGAATGAGAAATGATCTGGAAAGAGCACCCAGGTCAACAGTCCTGTGCCCTCTGTATGAAAGCCTGGTCCTGGTGCACACTTGGCTCGAATTAGTGATCACCAAGGCCCATTGTTCCTCACCCTGGGAGCTAGACACTGCTCCTGGATCTCCAGATGTCACTGGAAGCCTGAGTAAACACTTGGATGCTAACCTGCCCACCTAGCTAGGCCCTATATAAGTATGACCCTATCATCCATGTTATGGTATGGACTATTGGTCCCTCCTTGGTCCTAGAAATGACCCTCTGGGCCTGGAATACCCTTCTCTGCTAGTCTACCTCATTGCTGGATGGATAAAGAGGAAACTAAGTATACCTGGGGCCGTGTGCTAGATAGAATACCTTGACCACCTCTTCATTGTGGACCACTGGACTACACATGAGCCCAAAGCCACAAGTCCATTGTGTAACCCAATGCCTGGTTCCCAATGAACGCTATCCTTACCCTGCAAGCTTGAAGACAGTCTTTCCTATGCCCACTTCCCTCAAGGCCAAAAACTGAGCCTTAAGAGAAAGATGAGTGTCCTTGTTGATTCTTGCCTGCCTGAACCCAAGGCCCTCCCAGCTCTGGGGTCCCCTCCCCAAGACCCTGCTAAACTCATTGATTTGATCTTTTACAGGGTGTTTCTAAGACTTCAAAAATATCACCCTGGCAGAAGTTTTCTAAGTATCTAATCTAACAACTACCTAGCAACTAGAATTTTCCTCTGTAGACTATGTCGAAGTCTGCACCCCAGCCTGGGGTGTCCCCTAGGAATCTCCCTGGCTCCTTTCTTGATGTTATTTATCGTCCATGGACTTGAAAACTTTATTTTGTAGCAGTTGAACTATTGCTCAGAGCCCCTAAGACCAAGAAACAAAACAGAGATAAGATCTGAGGCAGAAGAACCCCTGGAGCCACTGCCCCACCTTCCAGACCCCCTAAACTTGACTGAACACCATTTGTTAAAGAAATATAAACACGGGAAAAACTGGCCTAAGGAAAGTATAATTAGAAAGGGAAATCAGAAGGCCACTTGGTTCCAACTCCAATTTGCTAATACATTCTAAGAACAAAACCCATACTTTCAAAATTATACAGTGAAGGCTGGCAAGGTGGCTCAGTGGTTAAAGGCGCTTGTTTGCACAGCCTGAGAGCACAGGTTCGATTCTCGAAAGTGGTGTCTGCATCTAGAGTTCATCTGCAGTGGCAGAAGGCCCTGCCATTCCCAGACTCACTCTCTCTGTGTTAGTAAATAAATAAACAAATAAAACAAGTGTTTCCTGACAAGCAAGAGCTGCCCCTCCATCTACCTAAAGACTCTCCTCCAGAAAAGCATGGGGTGGGAGGAGGTGAGAAGATACCTTGGAATTTTCTGGAAGACATTTTGAAAACTGCACAACCTCCCCAGGGTCTCTGCATCCTGTCCCTTGATCACAGTCTGCACCCAGGACAACCTCAGCTTCATCAGCATGAACCCCATGAGGATGGCGCAGGGGAAGGTAGGTAACTGAGGTGCTGGATCCCCAGGCTACCTGTGTCTGTTTCTCTTGCCCAGGTCCTCCTCCTCCTCGTCCTCCTCCTCTGGAACAGGGTCAATGTCGGGCAGAGGGATGATGTAGCCACTGTCTGCGCTCAGTCTCTGCTCATCCAGGCCACCCTCCCAGTCCTTCAGTTTGTCATCTTCGTTTTTGTAGGTGACACCAACGTAGGCGTTGTCGGAGTCCACGCGCATGCGGGCCACGGCCGGATGGTCGCTCTTCAGGAAGTCGAGATGGATCTTTTCATAACTCTGAAAGCATCGATTCAAGGCATGGCATCAGGTGTCATTGAGAGAATTGTCAAAATGAATACTGACGTCGAGAACTCGCTGTGACTTCCCTGCCATTCCGCATAGATAACTGAAGAGGAACCATCTGTCAACATCCCCAAAGATGTAGGGCACGAAAGAGGGACAGCTGATGGCAGAGAATTTCTAGCAGGTCTTCAGATTCTAAGAGCCCTGCCCAAGTCAATAGCTGCAATGGTGTGTGCCTCCATCCGACCCCCATCGAAGATGGACAGATGGACCCTCACAGTCCCTCAGGGTAAAGATTTCCATTTCGAGTACAATACCCAACTCCTTCCCGAGCCTCAGCATTGAGGATGTCTTACCTATGCAGCGAAAAGGCCGAGTTTTATTTTTTACTTTTTAAAATGGATTTTTTTTAGGCTAGCAAAAAAAGGTAGCGGACTTCTTGCTGGTATTTTCATACATACGTCATTGATGTCATTAGTCTTTGTTCTCATTCATTCCCTTCCATGACTGCTCCCCGCTCTGCCCCTGCTCCTCTCTGGGTGGATGCCATCCTGCCCAGAGGGTCCCACCGTGTGCTTTCTTACCTCATGAATCCCACTGCCCTCTCTTCTCTCCCTCCCTTAAGATCTCTTCCTCTCCACTTATGAGTCCCTTCCTAGATTTATGATCTACATAAACACACTATGTTACACTCATATATATATATATATATATATATATATATATATATATATATATATATATATAATTTTACATCTAGGTTCCACATATAAAAAGTACATGCAATATGTCTTCCTGACTCTGGCTTATTTCACTAACATGACGATGGCCTGTTCCATTCATTTTCCTCCAAATTTCATTTTTATTTACTTGTGAAAAATGGATATATGTGTATATATATATATATACACAAAATTCCAATGAAGCTGAGCATGGTGGTGCACACAGTTAGGAGGATTACCGTGAGTTCGAGGCCACCCTGAAACTAAATAGTGAATTCCAGGTCAGCCTAGGCTAGAGTGAAACCCTAGCTCAAAAAAAAAAAAATTTCCAAAGACATTTTCACAAAACAAGAAAAAATTTCTAAAATTCATATGGAAGTACAAAAGACGCTGAATAGCCAAATAAATCCTGAACAGAAAGAGCGGTACTGAAGGTGTTGCAATGCCTGATCTCAAATTATACTACAGAGCCATGATAAGAAAAACAGCACAGCACACATGCCTTTAATCCCAGCACTCCGGAGGTAGAGGCAGGAGTGCCATGATTTTGAGGCCTCCCTGTGACTACATAATGAACTCCAGGTCGGTATAGGCTAGAGAGACCCTACCTTGAAGAAAGAGAGAAAGAAAGAGAGAGAGAGAGAGGGAGGGAGGGGAGGAAGGGGAAGGAGGGAAGAAGGAAGGAAGGAAGGAAGGAAAGAAAGAAAGAAGGAAGGAAGGAAGGAAGGAAGGAAGGAAGGAAGGAAAGAAAGAAAGAAAGAAAGAAAGAAAGAAAGAAAGAAAGAAAGAAAGAAAGAAAGAAAGAAAGAAAGAAAGAAAGAAAGAAAGAAAGAAAGAAAGAAAGAAAGCTGGTAAAAGCCAATCACATGGACTGAAGTACATCTGTGTCACTGATTTAATTAGCTTGACTATCAGGGAATTCTAACCACACAGCAGCTCCAGTACTCGAGTGTCTGTGGAGCAGAGGGCTTACACGTGTCACGCAGGGAAGATGAACGGGGTGCTGTGGGAAGCGGGGGTTCTCAATCACTTCTCAATCTGTATCCTCCTTGGAAACTGCTCCATTTAGTGTTCAGCCCTGGGACATCTCTATCACAAGAACGGAAGAGCCAAGCTCCCAGTGCAACTGTCCAGACACAAAATGGCCTAGAGATTCATGACCTTGAAGCATATGGGGGAAAGATGATGACATCACTATGGAAGAGACCAATGGGAAGGAAGAGGATTCAATGGCAGGTGGATCTGAGAGGGGAAGTATGGGGGTGGCGGAGGGAGCTGTTGCGGTTTATTGTCTATACTTATGGAAGCTGTCAACAGAAGTTTTTTAAAAAGAAAAAGAAAAAGTCGGGCGTGGTGGCACACGCCTTTAATCCTAGCACTTGGGAGGCAGAGGTTGGAAGATCACCATGGGTTCGAGTCCACCCTGAGACTACGTAGGTAATTCCAGGTCAGCCTGGGCTACAGTGAGACCCTACCTTGAAAAACCAAAAATTAAATAAATAAATGAAAAAGAAAGAAAAATGCTTCTTTTAAACAGTGCCTAACAGTATAGCTCATTGACAAAAAACCTTCGGCTCTTCTCTGCTTCCTGTTCCCAGACTTCCTTGCGCCCACTGACATGGGCCCAAACCAACCTTCTTGTATTGTCCAGGTAGCAGATTCTCGACGATCTCACTCAGGCGGTAGAAGGAGGGTCTCTTCTCCGGCTCGCTGTTCCAACACTGAACCATGATCTCGTAGCTGAGGGTGGAGAGCTCAGAGTGAACACGGGAGAGCCTGCAGATACCCCCACCCACACACTCAGGGCAGGCTGGGAGCTCACACTTCACTGGTGGCGTGGTCAGGCTTGGCCATCCGGTACCCACTCTTGATCTTATTGTAGAAAGCAGAATCCACCATCATGCCGGGGTAGGGGGTGCCACCTGAGAACCGAAAAAGACAGCCAGGTGACAAAGCGTTTCCACAGGTACCACTCGCTGCTGGGACACTTGGGTGGCAGAGCATGCTCTGATCACGTGTGATCCTAAAGCCCTATGTTCTGGTTCTTTCAAGGAAAACGTATGTTACCCCTTGACCTCAGAGACCTGCTCAAATCGTACATTTAACCAGGAGTCTAGGTTGTTCAGAACTAAGTACCGTAGCATCTTTGGCTTTCCTGTGTTTCAGTTTCTCTTATACTGGATCTACGTATACAAGCTAAAAAGCAGAGAGGGAGCTAGGGCAACGGTTCAATACATATGGAGGGGGCTGGTGAGACGGCTCAGAAGTTAAAGGCACTTGCTTACAAAGTCTGTGGCCTATGTGTTTCCCCAGTACCCACATAAAGCCAGATGCACAAAGTGGGTCATGAATCTGGAGTTCATTTGCAGTGGCAGGAAGCCGTGTATGCCAATTCTTTCCCTCCTTGCTCATTCATAAACAAATAAGTCATTATTTTGTAAAAGCAGGGAGGAATCCTAAATCACCAAAGAGAAGAAAACCATTTTTATGAGAAGTATAAAAATAATTATAGCAGTAGTCAAAGCTAGGACCTGAAATATCTAGGAGGGAGTGCAAGACTTCCTTAAACCACTAACTCCAATGCCCCATGGTGACCCTCCAGAGAGGGAGACTGAGATGCATAAGGAGATGGGGGAAGAGACAGTAGATACACTGAGCACAGAGCTAGGGCCAGGTCAAATTCAGTCCCTTCTCTGAAGCTTTCAGAACTACTCCGGGATTCTCTGGACTTACATTACAGTTGGCTGGATTGATCTCTGTGTGTTTTTATTTATTTGAGAAAGAAACAGAGTGAGAAAGAGAGGGGGAAGGAGGGAGAGAGAGAGATAGTATGGACATGATAGGGCCTCCCACTGAGTCACTCTGTGTGTCTGGCTTTACTTGGGGACTGGGGAATTGAATGCGGGCCATCAGGCTTTGCAAACCACTGAGCAATCTCCCCAGCTCCTCTGTATTAATCTTATTTCCCATTTGAGTATCTAGAGGTCACAAGCATGCCTCATCCTTCTCTGAGGACTGTCGCCTGGCAGCACCAGCCCCAGATTTGTTCCAGCCCTGGTAACAGACCAACCAAAGGCCTCGGAGGTTTTGCTCCTTCAGAATGATGGTTAACAAGGGCAGCCATGTCCTTTTATTGGCACATTGATTTTCACCTGAGTGTCAACCACCAGCAAGTGAAGGAGGGGAAACGCTACTGGTTTAATCCAAAGTCCAAAATGGAAGGGCAGATGCAGAGCAGATGTCATTGGGAGCCCTTTCAGAGGAGCAAATCACCCTGGCACAGCCCAAGGGAGAAGCTGGTAGTGGCCAGGTATGAAGACACACCTCCCATTGGTCACAGACAGTCAGGAGCGATGCCTGTGGTGAATGCTTGGCTCTCAGAGCACGTATCTCAACATTGCTTATGCTGAGATGCACAAACACTGTTCCCTTCCTGTGCTTTTCTAGAGCTTTGCAAACTAGCAGAGAGGTCAGGCCCATACCAAGAGAAAAGATCTCCCAGAGCAGAATTCCGTAAGACCAGACGTCGCTCAGAGTGGTATAGAGGTTGTCGAAGATGCTTTCGGGGGCCATCCACTTCACCGGAAGGAAGGTCTGCAGAAAAAGATGGGGAGAGTTAAGCCACAGGCTCCACACTGATGATCTGCAACTATCAAAATGGAACGGGATCCTCCCAGGGCTCAAGGTCATGTCCCTTTTTTTGTTTGTTTGTTTTGTTTTTTCAAGGTAGGGTCTCGCTCTAGTCCAGGCTGACCTGGAATTCACTGTGTAGTCTCAGGGTGGCCTTGAATTTATGGTGATCCTCCTACCTCTGCCTCCCGAGTGCTGGGATTAAAGACGTGCACTACCACGCCTGGCTCAAGGTCATGTCTCTTATGTGTGCTGTTCACGGATGTGCTCTCAGAACCTGACAGTAAGTACTTGCTAAATGAGGAACAGTTTTGTTTCTTATCTCTGCCAAAGGAATACTATTCAAAAATATTTAGTCCTCAATTTTTAACCCATTAAGTGTGACCATTGAATAGACCAATCACTGTCTTCAGATAAAGCTGAAGTAATAACTTCCCACCACTACAAAAATTCAGACACTGAGATGAATTCTATATTGTCTTAGGCAAAGTTGGCCCCAATCCAGTGAAACTACTAAACTGAAGCAGATATATTTAAAGTAGTCGTATTGGCATCCTTGAACCCACACAGACTGCAGAGGAAACAGCAGACATTCACACCCTTAGATAAACAGGTGAGCGATCATGTCCATCCAAGTTCAGTGATTTGTTTTTCAATGTGCCTAGGGAGAGTCATGACTAACATTATGGCCCAGAGTACCGGAGAGACAGAGCACAGAGGTCTCTGTCTCTCCCTGAGTGGGTGCAGCAAATTCCTCCCAAACAGTGCAGTGGGTGATGTGGGATTGTGCATTAAGCCACTTTATCTGTTTACAGGTAGAAAGGATGGAGAAGGTGATTCAACTGGAAAATCCAATGACTATCTTTAAGGAAACTTTTAAGATATATTGACTCAAGAAGTCTTAACAAGCCGAGAGTGGTGGCGCACGCCTTTAATCCCAGCACTCGGGAGGCAGAGGTAGGAGGATTGCCATGAGTTCGAGGCCACCCTGAGACTACATAGTGAATTCCAGATCAGCCTGGACTAGAGCAAGACCCTACCTCAAAAAACCAAAAAAAAAAAGAAGTCTTAACAATTTAAGGGTCATATTTTCCTTTTGCCTTTTGAAAACCTAATACCAGTGTGATGGTTCATCTCTGGTTGCCACCTTGAGAGGGTTTAGAATCACTATGGAAACGATTCTCTGGACGTGTCTGGGAAAGATTTCCTGGATTAGATTAGTTGAGGTAGGAGGAATTACTCCAAACTATGGGCAGCACCATCCCATGGGCTGGGCTCCTGGACTGTATAAAAAGGAGAAAGTAGCTGAGCATTCAACATTCATCTCCCTCTCCTTCCTCCCTGCTGATGTGATGATGCGATGCTGGCTTCCTGCTCCTGCCATGCCTGCCCATCATGATGGACCTCTCCAGAATTGTAAACTGTTCTTCCATAAACTGGCAAGGCATTCTGTCCCAGCAACAAGAAAGTAACTAATACAAAAATTCTGAAAACATGAAGAGATGCTCCTTGGGAATGCATGCTCGGACACTTGTACTCACAATTCATGTGTTAAAAGCCAGCACTCTGTGGTGCTTAGGCACTTGGTACAAATTCTCTGAGGTATTCCCTTATGGTAACTTGGGCAAATAATCACCCTAGGAAGATGGACCCCAAGGCATGGAATGGACAAGAAACTTGCCCAAATGCCAGCTCGAGTGTAGGATGGAACTGGTAGGAGGCCATCTCGTTTTGAATACTGGGCTTTCCCTAGTGTATCTTCTGGAGCCAATGAATGAACCTCATTGAGCTCTGTGCTAGAAATATGAACGCTGAACGGCAAAGGGCAATACTTGACTTCATGAGGGGAGGGAGGGAGGGAGGGAGGGAGAGCATGCCAAGGAGGACAGAAGGTCACATACGCTGCCTTTCGACACGTAGTTTGAATCATGCATGATGTCTCTGGCCAGGCCAAAGTCACAGATCTTCACGATTTTCCCTTGTGCCAGGAGGACGTTGCGAGCAGCCAGGTCACGGTGGACACACTGCATGGAAAAGGAAGACATGACATCCGGGTCACTTCAGCTGTGGCCAGAGAGCACCACTCTTGTAAGACTGGCCAATCTCCGTGGTGGCACTTAGAGTTGCCTGGCATGCACCTCAGGAAGCTGTGCTGGTACAGTGTGCCCTCCCCCTCCCAACCCAGAAGGACAGAAAGTTCTAGAGAAAGGAAGAAATATCCAATGATGTCAGACTCCCAACCTCTTTAGGGGAGAAGCAGAGAGACAGGTGACTGAGAAGTAGACGCTGTCACTGCCTCTCCAGGGTCTTTTGTTCCTGGCATGTCCTTCCACTGTCCCCTTTGAGTCTATGACTGGATAGGAAGTGGTCTCTGCTCTTAGAACTTACATTTTTTGAAGCCAGAAACTCCATCCCCCTGGCAACTTGGTAGGTGAAGCTCAGTAAATCCAACAGTGTGAGGCCTTCTGAGTTGTCATCTGAAAGGAGGTTCTGCACTTCAGAGTCTGAGGAAAAGCAGTGAAATGTGTTGCTGATGGCTGGAAGCATGGGACCTCACTCACCACGCCACCCCACTACCCCTGGGCAAAGCCTGCCCAGAGACCACCTCCAAAAGTACTTTCCCCAGGGCTTCAAGACTTCACAGGGAGCACATAAACTATGCCACAGAGAGCACTTGCCCAGCATGCATGAGGCGCTTGTTTTAATCTCAAGTACTAAAAATAAATATATACTAAGTAGTGCTTTCTTTAAAAAGAAATCTATACAGGTTGAGCATTCCTAACCAAAAAAAAAAAAAAGCTGAAATCCAAAATGCTCCGAACATCCAAAACTTATTTAGCACCGACATGATACCAAAAGTAGAAACTTCCATCCCAGACTCCATGTAATACATCATAGTCAAAACACAGGCACACTAAAAAAAATATTGAATAAAATTACTGTCAGGCTATGTGTATGAGGTGCATATGAAACATAACTGAATTTTGTGCTTAAAGTTGGCACCTATTACTAAGCTATCACATGATGTATATGCAAATATCTCAAAATCTAAAAAAAAAAAATCCAAAACATGTTTGGTTCCAAGCATTTCAGATAAGAGATACTCAATCTGTATATACAAACACATACCTGGTGTCTGTGTGTATATGGATAAATATACAGATGTATGTTGACACAAATAGCTATGAAGACCAATCTAAATCAACCTCTCCCATGGGTTCTCACATGTAAATGTTTCTGTTTGCCCCCAGATTTTTTTCTACCTTAGTTAGCAATCACCTCACAAACACCTTTGTACATACATACATACATACATACATACATACATACACACACAGTAAAATCTTCCATGAAAAATACACACAAGGGAGATAGCTATTAAAGGCACTTGCTTGCAAAGCCTGCCTGCCTGGGTTCAAGTTCCCAGCACCCACGTAAAAGCCAGATACACAAAGTGGCACGTGTGTCTAGAGTTTGTTTACAATGGCAAGAGGCCTTGGTGCACCAATTCTTTCTTGCTCAAGTAAATAAAACTGTTTTAAAAAAATAGAGTCAGACATGGTGTCACATGCCTTTAGTCATAGCATTTGAGAGGCTGTGGTAGGAGGATAGCAGTGAGTTGGAGGCCAACCTGGGGCTAGAGTGAGTTCCAGGTCAGCCTAGGCTGGTGTGTGGTTCCTGCCTCAAAAAAAAAAAAAAAAAAAAAAAAAAAGCAACGTTGATTTTTGGTCTGGAGAAATGGCTTAGCAGTTAAAAGCACTTGTTTGCAAAGCCTGTTGAATTCCCTAGTACCCAGGTTCAATTCCCTAGTACAAACATAAAACACAAAGTGGCACATACATCTGCAGTTCGTTGGCAGTGGCAGGAGGCCCTGGTGTGCCTATCCCCCCCTATTCCCTCTCTTATCCTCTTTCTCTACACTTGCAAATAAATAAAATAAAATTATTTTTAAAAAAATACACACAAGCCGGGGGTGGTGGCGCACACCTTTAATCCCAGTACTTGGGAGGCAGAGGTAGAAGGATCGCCATGAGTTCAAGGCCACTCTGAGACTACATAGTGAATTCCAGGTCAGCCTGGGCTAGAGTGAGACCCTACCTTGAAAAACCAAAAAAAAAAAAAAAAAAAAAAAAAAATACACACAAGGACCTTTGAAAAAAGTACTTTCTGTGAAATGCTTTTGTTTTCTTTGAAAGCTACCTTCATAGTACTTTGTGAATAATTCATCAATTAAATCAGCTGCCAAACAGACTAGGTAGCAGTCTGTATGAGTGTGGTAGAGGATGGGCAGGCCAGGGTCTCTTGCTGCTGCAAACAAATACCATCTGGCTTTACATGGGAGGCTGGGGAATCAATGCAGGGCTGGCAGGCTTTTCAAGCAAGAGATCCATCTCTCGAGCCATCTCTCCAGCCCCAAAAAGAGTCAACAGTGGCAATGATCTCAAATTGACTTCACTTTGTAAGTTGCCCACTCTCCCAGTTCATCCCTTCTGGAAGGGTCCCAGAGTTTTCGAGGAAGAAGATAACATGGGCCAAAAGTTCTCAGACCTTCTTGAGGATTTTCAGACCAGTGAAAAGCAGCTTAGCCAGCCATGGGAAGGCCAGAAAATTGCAGTCTGCTTGCCAGCAGGGCCTGGGCCTGAGTATGAGTCAGGTCCCTCTCACATCTGTGCCAAGTCCAGCAGCTCCAACTGGGAAGCAGTGGAAACTATTTTTAACCATAGGGAGGGGACAGGAAGCACTGGTTCCGATAACGCTCATTGGCTGAACTTTACGAAGCTCTTGGAAGGTCACCATTTGGCATTGGGAAGAGAATAGAACTTAGGGCTCCAGAAATGGAAAATATTATTGTGTATTGGCTCTTTGCTTTACAAGCACATTCTTTTTATGAATGGACTGTGTCTTTCACCGGGGAACCCTGAAAGCACTGAGAATCACATTAGTGATTTTTAAAACAATTTCCACGGTAGCTGAACACCTTTGCATCAGCCAGCGGAAAGGTTCAGACCCCAAAAGACAAGATCACAAGAAAGGCTATAAGGTCATTGCTCTCTAGCTACTACCTCCTCCAAGCCTGTGATTAGACTAGAGTCCTGGAGGGGCCACTCTGGGGCACAGGGGTGGTCCATCTGCTAGCACCTTGGCATTTGCAAATCAGTGCATCCCCACCTCATCAGCCTCTGTGGTGAGAACAGTCAGATCTGCCTTCAAATGACAGTCAAGAGAGACACTTGCCAGAAAATATGACCTCAAACTATCTTCTCTCAAATTAGATATAGGAAGCTAAACCCAGGATTATTGAAGCCACATATATCAAGGGCTTATAAAGCTTAAGAAAAAATGCTACAACAAACAAAACAAAAATGATATGCTAAAAAGAAAATATTAGTATGGCCAAATCAATTATTGATTCGAAGCAATTACATTTAAGGTTTGGGAGAGTAATTACATTTAGTCTGTCTTCATTCTTTTTATTATCTTTACTACATACATTTTTTTTCCAATACCTCATGCATGTTAGGCAAGCACTCTACCTCTTTCTCGACCCCTGTCTCCATTTGTCATTCATGGGCTGTAAATCTATAACGAGATGTCATGACCCAGCTGAGTAGATCTGCACTTAGGGACCATGTGGTGTGGCAGATGGAATTATCATCATCTCTGTTTCTCTTTCTCTGATGTTTTCAGAATCATACGAGACCGCTGGACACTCAGAGTACCCAGAATGACAAAAGACACTTACCTAGCATGGATTTCTTCTTATAAGAGGCTGGACGATCGTACAGTGATCTCTGGATGTCTGAATACTTTGAAACCTCTTTCCTTTCGAGCATGGGGACATACTGTGTAGTGTCGGCTTGCTTCATGTCCATGTAGTCACCGTTGTTTTCAAAAGACAAGATCACATAACTGTAAAAGACAAAGAAATCTTAGCCAGGGTGACCTCTGGAGTGGTCCCACAGCAGGTGACTAGGGCTGGGTTCCTCCCATGTGCTAGGCACTGGGGCAGGCATGGGAAATGCAGGAATGAGCAAAATCCAGCCACACATAGGGTGCAGGCACACATAGGGTGGTCTAGGCAAGAAGACGAGCTTTGACCCAATAATCACACAAACACAAGGGTCATCTCAAACCCAGGTGTGCTGGGAAGGAAGGACAGTTTTGATGACATGTAAGGAAAATGACAGTCTGGGATAAAGCAAGCATCCTTCTGGAGATTCTCACAATGAACCCCATTTCTAAAGATGGGGGGAGTGGGCTGAAGAGATGGCTTAGCGGCTAAGGCGTTTGCCTGCAATGCAGAAGGACCAGAGTTCGATTCCCCAGTGCCCATATACAGCCAGATGCACAAGAGGGCGCATGTGTCTGGAGTTCATTTGCAGTGGCTGGAGGCCCTGGTGCGCCCATATTCTCTGTCTGCCTCTCTCTCTCTCTCTCTCTCAAATAAATAAATAAAGATGGGGGGAGTGAGGTGGCTCAGCAATTAAAGGTGCTTGCTTGAAAAGCCTGCTGGCCCGAGTTCAATTCCCAAGCCACCCACATAAGCCAGACACAAGACGGGGTGCAAGTGTCTGGCATTCTTCTGCAGCAGCAAGAAGCTTTGGTATACACACACGCACGCACGCACGCACGCACGCACACACACAAATAAAAAATAAGTAAAACCTGAGAGCTTTAAAAAAAATAATTAAATCCTAAAGATGGGACCAGCTGTGCTCCACAAACGTTAGCTGCCCAAATTCTTCTTGATCTTTTTTCTTACTCATCCTCAGTGTTATTCCTCCACACAACCTCAAAAAGAGCAGAGGCATCCTGAAGCCTCACAGTTCCCACAGACTGGAAAAGTATTGTAACTCAGGGCTGGAGAGATGGCTCAGCGGTTAAGGCACTTGCCTCCAGTGCCTAAGACCCCAGGTTCAATTCCCCAGGACCCACATAAGCCAGACCCACAAGGTGGTGGCCCTGGTGCTCTCTCTCTCTCAATCTCTCTCTCTCTCTCTCTCTTTCTGTATCTCTCTACTTGAAAAATGAATAAATAAAATATTTTTTAAAATATTGTAACTCTATTGCCTTTAAATTTTGTTTAAGATCATGGTAGTAAGATAGTCATTGTTCTTCCCCCAGGTCCTAACCCATGTGGCCACGTACCTGTTACTCAATAAACTGAGCACCTGTTATTTAGCCAGTGAAGTCCTCACGCTTCCTGACCTCCCGGAACCTCACATCTAGAGTCTTTACAGACACTTGCAGGCTTCAGCATTGAAGATCGCTATCACTGGTGTACATTCAGCCAGGATCAACAGCGGAAGCTGGGAGATCCTGAGTTCCTCCCAAGGTACAAAAGCTCAGGCTTCCCTGCTCAGGGCTGTGCTGACATATTCTAAGTGAATCCCATACAGACAGCAAAATGCTCATAGTGATCCTAGTTCTTATTCGCATTCAAGCTTATCGGCACAGCCTTCCCACATGACAT
>PVHP010033463.1:0-19738 GCA_004024765.1 Zapus hudsonius
TGCTTCTCAGGACAGTAGATGAGAGCCCCTGCTCAGGTACCCTGGTTCTCAGGACAGTAAGTGAGAGCCCCTGCCCAGGTACCCTGGTTCTCAGGACAGTAGATGAGAGCCTCTGCTCAGGTACTCTGCTTCTCAGGACAGGAGATGAGAGCCCCTGCCCAGGTACTCTGGTTCTCAGGACAGTAGATGAGAGCCTCTGCTCAGGTACTCTGCTTCTCAGGACAGGAGATGAGAGCCCCTGCCCAGGTACTCTGGTTCTCAGGACAGTAGATGAGAGCCCCTGCTCAGGTACTCTGGTTCCCAGGACAGTAGGTGAGAGCCCCTGCCCAGGTACTCTGGTTCCCAGGACAGTAGATGAGAGCCCCTGCTCAGGTACTCTGGTTCCCAGGATAGCAGATTAGCATACCCCTTGAGATACTTCACTCTTCCTCTCATGTAGGCCTGCATCTCCCTCTATATCTATTATTTCTCTGAACACTCAGAAGCCACATGGAGTCTTCATTCCTGGTTGTTTCTCTACTAATGTCACCTGCACATATCATTCCCCAAGTGGTGTGTGTATGTGTGTGTATGTGTGTGTGTGTGTGTGTGTGCATGTATATGCATATGTCTGTGTGTATGTACTCATTTCTTAAGAATCTTTCAGCTGGACTGTGGCGATGTCTCAGTTGGTAAAGCACTTGCTTTGCGAGCATGGTTATCAGAGTTGGAATTCTCAGTACCCATGTGATTTCAGGGTGATCTGAGTGATGTTCTCCTGTAATCCCAGCCCCGGGATGTGGAGACAGGACCCCCTGCAACAAGCTGGAAAGCCAGATTAGCAGAGTCAGCCAGCTGTGGGCTCATGGGAGAGTCTGCCACAGTGAGGACGAGACCTGAGGTCAGTCTCTGGCCTTCACATGTACACATGTACATACAAATCTCCCACATGTGCACCCACAGACATACCCACGTACGCAACACACACACGCAAAGAACCCTTCATCTCTCTGTAATCTCGCTGGCCCTCTTCTGCCTCCAGTGTTACTGCAGCGAGCTCTTAATTGATCCCTCTGCTTCAAGTGTGTTCCAGTTCAATCATTCTTCTTACTACAACATGACCTTCCAAAAACGTAAGTGTGATGGTGTGAATCCCATGATGCTTTCCTGATTAAAATCCCATGGTTCCTGCTTGCCATCTGATAACAACAGAACTCCTTCACACAGTCTACTAGGCGCTACAGGATCTACCAGTCATGGCACTGGCCTCAGCTAGTCCTATCTCCCTTTTTTGGCTTTGAACTCCTATGAGAATAAACCTCTTTTTCTTCTTGGGGGTGCACTAGGCTCTGTTGTGTCTGCCAGGCTTTGAGACACTCATCCTTTTTGGAATACTCCCATCCCTCCCTCTCTGCCCACTCAAAGAAAGTCCCTTCTCCTGAATTCCTCCCACTCATAGTTTTCAACACAGTCATAGCTTCCACAAGACGCCCTCAGGGAACTGCATCTCACCAAGCTGACATAAATGTCCTTCTGAAGATTGTCCCCACACACTGCACCTTTCCATCCATGGCACTGTTCACTCGGCACGGTCTTCTATTTGGAAGGACAATGTCTCACTCATGCTATATCCCAGTGTCAGATAAAGAGGAGGGAGTAATCGCCTGGGTGACACAATGGAGCTCTGGTATAACTGGCAGAATAATCGCCTTCCTTTCCGTGGGCACTTTGCCTTCTCTTGTGTTTGTTATACAAGTACTCCCCTCCTCGCCTGGACTCGCAGAAGTATATCCTCGGGTTCCACTCCTTCCTCCCACAGAAAGAGAACTTTCAGCATCCTCCCTAGGCACGTGATCAGGACAGCCATGAGCTAACTTGTTTGTATTTTATTTCCCTGTAATAAAGCCACCTGTCATCGGTAATGTCGGGCACAGGAATGTGTCTGATCCAAAAGACTATGCTTGCTGCAAGAAGGAGTGAAGTGTTCTTACATTCATTAATTCAGTTGGTGTATACACACCTACTGTGTGCATCCCTGGGCCCATAGTCAGATAAAAAGAGGGCCAACCTTAGAATCGTAAGGGTGAGGCATGTCTCCTGGAGGAGAGTTAGACTAGGAACTCATTCTGAAAGTTTCAATTGATGACTGCGGCCATAAAACAGTAGTGTTGGGTGGGGGTAGAGGGGTCATTGGCTGAAGCATACTCCAGACCCCACTCACTTGTAAGAAGCTGGAAATGGGAGTGAGTGTCTCTCTGGCACAGGGAGGCAGAGACAGGAGGATCTCCAGAGCCTGCTGGTTAGCTAAGGGAGCTGACTGGGTGAGCTCCAGGTTCAGGAAGGCCTCGGTTCAAATTTGAGGTGAGGAGCACTTGAGGACCCAGAGTCAACCTCAGGCTTCTACATGCACACTGACACTAACCACCTGCATGTAAGCATACATACACATACACACATTCATACATACACACATTCATACATACACACATACACACATACATACACACATTCATACATACACACATACACACATACATATACACATACATACATATATACACACATACACATGCATACATATACACACATACACACATTCATACATACACACATGCACACATACATAAATTCATGCATACACACATACACACATACATACATACATACACACATACATGCACACACTACATACACACATACACACATACACACATTCATACATACACACATACACACCTACATACACACACATAACACACATACACACATACATATACACATTCATACATACACACATACACACATACATATACACATTCATACATACACACATACACACATACATATACACATACATACATATATACACACGTACACATGCATACATATACACACATACACACATTCATACATACACACATGCACACATACATAAATTCATGCATACACACATACACACATACATACATACATACACACATACATGCACACACTACATACACACATACACACATACACACATTCATACATACACACATACACAAATATACATACATATGTACATACATACATACACACATACATACATACATGCATACATACATTTTTCAGTTTTAAAACATAGTCCAGGGAGAGGGAACTGTAGAAATGCCAAACAATTTTGTGACTTGGAGCTGGGGAAATGGCCTAGTGGATAAAGGTCTTCCTGTTCAAGCATGAGGCCCTGAGTTCAGATCCCGGAGCCCATGGAAATACCAGGGGAGCATAGTAAACCTCCTGGGATCAGGCTGGAGGGAGCCTCTGGGAGAATCTGGCTCTATAGACAGGCTGGGGAGCTTGGGGTTCAAGTGAGAGCCCCTGCCACGGAAAATAAAGTGGAAAGTGATTGTGAGGAAGACCGCCAATGTGCACACACACACATAAACATGCATACATGTATGCATGACACACAAAAACAAACTTCCCATCTAAGAATTAGCTCCAGTCTGTGCTGAGCTTCTGGAAGTCTGACTCTACCACTGAATTGCCTTGGAACTTCTCCACCAGAGAACAAGGGTCAGGGAGCTGTAGCCTGCCTGGGGGTTCTTCATCAGTCTTTCCTCATCATTACAGTGACAAGGCTACAAGAGCCTTGACGAATAATGGTGACCCTTTTGGCAAAAGGACACAGGACAGCAAAGAAGAACCAGAGAGTCTGGGCTGGAGAGATGGCTCAGTGGTTAAGGCACTTGCCTCTGGTGCCTAAGGCCCCGGGTTCAATTCCCCAGTACCCACATATGTCAGACCCACAAGGTGGTGGCCCTGGTGCTCTCTCTCTCTCTCTCTCTCTCTCTCTCTCTATTTCTCTGCTTGAAAATGAATAAATAAAAAAAAAGAACCAGAGTGTCTACATAAATTGTACTAGGAAAGATCACCTGTGGTACAAAGCTTTAAAAACCCAAACATGTAAATTATTTTCTTCGGCAATATACTGTCCTAAGAGTCTGTCCAGTAGAGGGAGCGCTCTCACTTTCTATCAAGAAAACATTCAGTTCATAGTTCTGCAGACAGAACACAATGCCAGACATTTCTGGGTCTATGTACACACAGTGAAGTGTGAAAACGCTGCAGTAGAATGCTGTCCTCCAAGTGTAACATCTATAACCAACTTCATCCCAAGCAGCTGCGATGACTTACGAGGACCCTCCTGATTGGGCCTGTGTATGTTTCTTCCTGAAGAGGGTGTGGGGAGGGTCATCAGATCTCCATCTGTGACTTAGCCACTTCCTCCTGAAGCTCCCCATTAGCTGTGTGTGATTCTTCCCCAACTGTGTGTGGTCTCTTGGGCTTGGGAGGTGCTAGAGAACGAAGTGAGTGGAAGTGAGCTCAAAGGATGACCCCCATCTATGAAGCTATGGAGAGGTCATTATCTGTGCTGGGGTGACCTTTCCTAGTGATGCAGCTGTTGGGGGTCACATATACTTCTGTAAATAAATCCTCACCCAAGTTCTAAAAGTGAGCACATTGAATGTATTGCTTCCCCAACTTAACTCTGGTGGATTCTCACACTTTGGCCTGTTGGTGGTGTCCTATCTTGGGGGAACAAACTTTTGCGTATGTCTCCTCAAGACAAAGTTCATACATCCAACATGCAAAAGAGTAATGGACTCAAGAATGATGCTTCAAGATAGAGAATCTGTAGTGAGAAGAAGGAGGGAAGGGAAGAAGGAAGGAATGCAGAACCCACCTTCGTCCATGAGGGTTCTAATACGGTCTTGTATTATTCGTCATGTAATTCTGTGTGCTCTTCGGTCTGCTTGAAATATGTTGTAATGAAATGGACATAAAAGGAAAATAGATTTACGCATAGGTCACACACCTTCAAGTAAATGTCAGACGATCCAAAGCTTTTGTAGAGGCTGGGTAGGGAAGGAGTTTCATATTGTGTTCCTGATCAATAGCGTCAAGGAATAGGCTGTCATGAAATGGCTGCTGCCTTAAGAGGAAGAACGAGATCAATATACATCTTGTTTTGCCCAGACATGGTCCCAATTAAGCCTGCTTCCTGGTGTGATCATTAATAGTTTCCTTTTCATTCTTAAAAAGTGCTCCGGTTGGGAAGGTCAATGATGACATCCTGCCAATACAGCACCTTCTGCTCCTGCATCTGATGAGGAAGACTGAGGGGACCGGGTGCCTGGATCCCAAGCTCACCTGCTAGGGCCAGTGGGCTCATTAGAGGATGAATGGAGAGGTAGACAGCAAGAGGTTCAAAGAGAAGTAATAGCTTCGGGTCTTCACTAGCATTTTAGCTAGAAACTGAGGAGCCCTGGGTCTAACCTTTTGTCTAGAATCCTGTCAGCTTATAACACAGTTCTGTGGACTTTTAATCTTCCCAAAGATACACCTGATGGAATAAAAAGCTTCAAGGTTAAGATCACACAGCAGACTGGCATTGAAATTCACCTACAGGGCCTTTGAACCCTAGGGTTTCCTGAGTCTCAGCAGCAGACTGTTGGAGAGTTGTGGCCACTGTGGAGATCAGGCCACTTGTCGTCTGTTCTAAGTAACCCCACATTGTGTGAAAGAGTGGTTTTCAGGCTGTGCCTTGTCCTGGTAACTCGTTTTTTTTTTTAACTTTTTAAATTGTTAGTAATTAGAAACACTGTATGAACAAGTCTTGTGATGGTACTGTAACAGAAAAAGAGTTAATTATTAAATGTTGTAAGAGACAAAAAATCTCAGAAAAAAAAACCTTATTTTTAAAAAGTCTTTAAAAATAAGACAGAAAGGTTAATTTATACTAGGAAAGTGTGCTATCCTAAAAACTAAACAGGGTAGCATAGCTACAAAAACAATTAATAAACATGTCTTAAAAATTATTGTGCTTTTTGAAAGTTATCTTTACTCACATCTGCTTTACAACTAACTACAATATTTTGCTTCCATAAGCCCTTGTCCAATTGCTTAACCCTGCCTCACTAAATGTATAAAAATAAAGGTAAACCTTTACTTGGGGTCAGAGCCTTTTGGAAATGATTCTGGCTCTTTGGCCCCCAGGTTAATAAACTCCTCTACTTGTCCTCATACTGACATGGTCATTCATGATCTCTCCTGAGATAATTCCCTAACAGCACCGCACTTCCCTCCTCCCTGTCCCCACCCCGCTGAGAGCCCTCCTCAGTGATTGCTGGAACAGTCCACAGGATAGGGGGTAATGAATTGTATAAGCCATAGCCAGTTTTTTTTTGTGTGTGTGTTGTGTTAGGGGGGTCAATGTCTCTGGATATTTGGTAACTATTTTATGAAACAGCATTTGGCTACATTTTGGGTGCAAATGTAAGGTAGAATGACTCTACATCTCCCTGTGCATGCAGACATCATCACCTGACCGGCACCAGCCCCAAGACACAGACTGATAAGTAATTTATTCCAAAGCAAAAGAGGAATCACTTTATAACCCTGTTAAAGTAAACTTGGACCATACAAGAACGTGGGGATATTAAAATCATATAAGGAGACACCCCAAACCAAGGATAAACATAACACCATCAGCCGGACATCATAAATATGATGGGAAAGGCAACACAGACCACCTGACCGCCTGGTGTGTGTGTGTCAAGGGACCAACAGGGAAAGAACTCCTGACTGTCCCTGGGGCTTCTCAAGCTAAGTCACCACTGCTTGACTCCGCCCATTCCAGCTTTCACCTGACAGTCCAAGTGTTCATTCAGCTGATCCCCGTCCTGTGTCACTGAAGTGTGACTCAATCCTGTAGATCAGCTGGACCTGGGACCCTGCAACAGCTCTGCCACTCTCTTACCTGGCCGCCTGCAATGACTCTCTCTCTCTATCTCTCTCTGCTGTATCAGCTCTCTGCCTCTGCCTCCAGGGAGACCTGCTGCCTCTTTAAAGCCTTTTACAGCCACTCTGTAACTTATGTATATAAATGATAGATGGATGGATAGATGATAACTAATTATGATTAAGATGTGATGTATAATGTGTGTTGTAGACAGCTCATGCTGCTGGGATGAACCTCCAAAGCAGGCACGGTTTATGAGAAGAAGAAGGGAGTTATTTGAAGTTTATAGATCCACGCAGAGTGAGAAGAACCACCAGCGTCTCCAAAAATCAAGCACACTCCAGCAGCCAAACTGAGGGACCCCCAGGCAGCACTCAGTCTGCATAGGTACAGCTGGAACTCCAGATCCACCTTAGGGCTGGACTCTAGGATCCCCCCAAATGACACCTCCTTTAAATTACAAGCTTTAACAAAACTCCTGAGTCTATTCGGGGACATCCATTCCAACTACCACAATGGGTGATCTGAGAGTCAATACCAGTAGAGAACAGAATTTAAAAACCTGTGTTCGCCAATGACCAGTTATAAAAGAACATTGGAGCTATTTGGCAAGTTATAGCCAAGTAAACCAAAAGAGCTTGTGAGTTTATTATTATTCAATAAATTCTGACATTGTGGAAAGACATCTACATGTGTCATATACATATACATATACAATGTTTATGCAGTGTTATATACATATACATATACATATACATATACATATACATATACATATACATATACATATACATATACATATACATATACAATGTTTATATATTTGCAGTGTTATATACATATACATATATATACATATACATATACATATACATTGTTATATACATGTACATATACAGTGTTATATACATATACATATACACATACACATACACATACACATACACATACACATACACATACACATACACATACATATACATATACATATACATATACATATACATATACATATACATATACATATACATATACATATACATATACATATATAGTGTTATATACATATACATATACACATACATATACAGTGTTATATACACATACATATACACTGAGATATATACACACACACACACACACACATATATATATATATATATATATATATACACACACACATGTCTACCTATGTTGCTGGCATCACTCACTCATGACATAATAAAACTTTTTTTTATGTTATTCTGGTGCCTGAACCATGGAATCGTGTAATAAATACCAGTGCTCTAACCATTATGTTATTGTAAATAGCAACTTATGAATAAACACCAAACTCTTATATATTAAAGTCCTTAGACGCGTGTCTGTGAGCACACAGAAGACACTTCCAGGTTAAGCAAAGCTGGGTTCATGTGTTGGCTCAAGGTCTTCTTCCGGAACTACAGTTGCAGCTCTGGTTATTGGCTAGACCAAATTCCAGAAGGCTCCTGCTTTCAGGATGAGACATGCCCAACTGTATGTTCTTTCCATGCCGGCTCCTATTGGGTTTCTTTGGAAGAGGGTGAACTTGAAATTTGAGAAAAACAAACACCAGAGGGTGATACTGTACATTTTCTGCTCTTTGATCTTTTTGTTTTGTTTTAGTTGCTCTTCTGTTTTGCTTTGAGTCTGATTATTTTTCTCTCTCCTTGAGTGTCATGTATTGTCGTTCGTTTTTTCTCCGTGGGCTCTGGTCACCTGTGGCTGAGCTGGGAAGGAAGCAGGGCAGTTTCCTGCTTATCCATGGAGCAGGGCATGCAGGCAGGACACAAGATACGAGAGAAAAACTCTCGGGACACAGCTGCGTGGGACAAGCAGATGTATCGTTTACTGTATGTGGAGAGGTTATATTTATAGAGAGAAGAAGCCAGGAGAATTAAGGGCAGGGGAGAGCAAGGGGATTGGTTAGGCAGGGTGGTGAGTGGGTACCTCTCGAGTGGATAGGCAGGGACAGGTAACTTGTGAATGCCTAATTTGCATAAGTTGAGGGGCTTGCTCAGCCCTTAGCGGTGGGAAATATGTGATTCTAGACATGGATTTGATGGTAATGGTTACAGAGAAGTTTGTCACCCAGATCTGTCACCTATTGTCAGCCCTGCTGGGGTGAGAACACAGGATTCACTGTGGCTTGCTTAGGGAGCCGGGAGTTTTAGGGTTAAGGGTGGGGAGTGGCAAAGCTCCCACCAGAATCTCAGCCCAGAGACAACCCAGGGCTTCAGCCTGCCTCAACTTCCCTTAACCCCATATCCTCCATTCCCTTTTAGCAAAGTCCCACACTTGAGAAGACCCCTTGGTTTGGCCCCAGCTTCTGGATTTCCCTTGAGAGACATCCGAATTCAATGGAGAGGAATCTAAGGATATTAATGTTAAAGCTGAGCCTGAGTGATGCATTGTCAGTTTGAATTAGTCCATGGGCACCAGCTTCTCATGGAACGAGGTAATGTTGAGTGAAGGGCAGGCTTCTAGCTGTTGACATATCTAACGGCCTAGGTAGAAAGTTAGGAGATATCTGTGACAATTCTAGATATATGACCTAATTGGATCATCTCCTTTCCATGTTTGGTACCCTCTTTTCTTTTGAGGACTATAAAAGTATTAAACCATAAGTACCTTCTTTTTCACATTGGCAGCAAAAAAAAAAAAAAAAAAAAAAACCCTACCAGAAATATATGTCTTGTCATAGCCTAATAGAATCCTTTTGTCACTGGCACTATCCAACCTGATTATCTCTTGCAGGGTGTTCTTCAACCTTCAGTGAGCATCAGAACTACCTAGGGGAATGTTTAAGTGACACTAAAATGTCTAGTCCTTGCCACGAACAATGACAAGATAATGTCTGATGACGGACTCTGGAAATGAGTGGGTCGCTGTCATTTTTACAGCATTCACGGGCATAAAGTGATGAACCATTCAGTATACCTGGAGAATACTAGGGACGTTCTGGGCAAATCAGGACCACCCCTCAGCACCATTGTTTTCTGGCTGAACCATAAAGGAGCCAGCTGTCTAGGCATTGCATCTGCCACAGAGAGGAAGCCATTAGAGAGGGGACAGTGGGAAATGATGCCTGGAGGAGAATGCCCTTGACTGCAACCTAACAAAGGGACCTGAACAGGATGCCCCAAGAAGCAGTAATCCTTGCCGAAGGAGATGGAAATTAACCATGAACCTCCGCTGAATCAGGATAGAAAATGCATTTATACACTATGGGAGTGATTGACGGGGAGGCTACTAAAAATAGAATCTAGGTAATCCAGAATTGTGTATATTTGTTAACCTACACTGATCTCACTCTCCGATGGAGATTGTGTTTGTATTTTTCAGGATGCAGCGAGAGACCTGGGGCCCATCTAATCCTACCAACTGGCCGCAGGCAGAAAGCTGAGATCCTGGCAAGAGAGGAGCCACCACAGTCATATCATGGAGGATCCACATGACCCACAGAGAATGACTGGATGAACAAGGGACCCACAGCCACAGCCATTCAATCAACACAGGATAAGCCAGTGAGACATGAGCCGATTCTCGACCCAAAAACCCCTAAGCTCACAACATTAAAGCAGCCTTAATACTCACCCACCACGACTCAGGGAACTGAGCGGAAGAGGGGGAGGAAGGATTGTGAGAGCCGTGGTGGGGGAGACTATTCAGAGGCATGGTACCCCTCAGTAACAACACACTTGGGCCAGGAGAACCGGGCTGAATACTAGGCTATCCATGGTCCCTTACCACAAGGACTGATCCAGACGGCCCACAGAGGAGGATATCCAGCTGACTGGGGATGGGAAGGGGGGGCATTGAGGAATTGGAGATAACAACTCATTGTTGGCCCACTAAACAATGTAACTCATTATGGACAATAAAATATGATATCTGGGGAAGAAAAAGAAAATGCATTTATAGACACGCTTCCGTCTTTCCTAAAAATGCCTAAAAGTTCCCTTTACAAAAGGTTTATGTGTTAGAGTGATGGAAAATGGTCAAACTCCACGGCAATAATGCAACAGGCAAAGAGGTTTTAAGCTACTTGAACCTTCTTTTGAGCTGTCAGATTTCCCATTCCCATAGATGTAGACACTGATGTCTGCAAATACCGTTCATTCATGCTCTTCACCTTGAAGGTCTTGTGTTTGAAGGACCTCATCCACACTCCCAAAGAGAGAAGTGTGGCAGATATTGTCGATGTTGAAAAGCATTCTTTCTTCTGTCGATATCATATATCCAACTGCTTTGATTTTCCTGTGCTCACTCATTCACCCCTCACAATAGCCATGCAAGTGTGAGGTCCCATTCTATAACACAGAAAAGAAAACAGAGCTTCTCGTAGCCACGTCGCCAAGAAGTGAAGCCAGGCTCAGAGGCAGTTCTAGAGGTTCTTGCTGCAGGGCTGCAGGGCTGCAGGGCTGCAGGGCTGCAGGGCTGCAGGGCTGCAGAGAAGAACATGAACTCCATCAACAGTGAAGCAAGGCAAGTAAACCCATTGAGAAAATGCTGCCATAACAAGAGAGGGAGGAGCCCGAGGGAAGGAGGGAAAGAAGGGAGGCCAACAAAACAGGGCCTGGCCAGTATTGGTTTTAAATGTGGTGGGGAAGGCTGGGGGGATAGCTAACAGGTGAAATGCTTGATGCCCAAGCATATGGAGCTGTTTGATCCCTAGAATCCACATAAATAAATGCTGGGCATCGTAGTGTATGTCTGGAATCCCAGTGCTGGTAAGGCAAGGGCAGGACGATCCCCAGGGATTTGGGGGCTACCTAGCTTAAGAAAATCAGTGAACTCTGGGTTCATGTGAGATCCTGTCTCAAAAATAAATAAGGTGGAAAGTGGCCAAGAATGTCACTTGCCATCAACCACTGGCTTCCATGTGTGCGCACAGACATGCAAGTACATACACACATGTACCTACACACATACGAACGGATAGTATACACATAGGCACAGATACCACACACACACACACACACACACACACACACACACACACACACGTGCCAAAAGATGATTATGAGGTAGCATTGGAGAGCAGAGAATTGTAGAAGCACCAGTCTACAGAGAGATGATTTTTGTGTTTACAGTCAGTGGCCCAAACATTGGAACAAAGTTAGGTTTCTCCAGCCTGGTAGCAGGTGTCACACGTGTTCCAAAGACAGGACTCTTACAGGGATGGCGGCTGGTTACAAATCTGCAACATGGGGTTTGGATAACACCAATCCCACTGGTCCTGGCATCTTCTGTGGTTGGTCTCCAGCCCAGCAGGCTACCTATAGGGAAGACTGATGCCCACATGAGAAGTCAGGTTCCTATTTCTATCGGATGTGGAGGAATCCCTCAGCAAAGAGGCAGGAAATTGATTTGTACCTTAGAATGGGGTTTCCATGAGCTTAACTGTACAACTGTATCAGTTCACTTGCGTTACTATAACAGAATACCCAAGACTGGGTAACTTAAAAAGCACAGACCCATTTTTCTCACCACACTAGAGGCTAGAGAATCTTAGATCAAGGTGCCAGCCAGTTTCTTGTCTGGTGGCAGCTGTGTCATCTGGAAGGGAAGAATGCTGTGTCCTCACCTAGTACAATGTCAAAGAGGATGTCAAACAGCCAAACACTGGGGAAGTCTTTTATAAAGATCTCCATCCCATTAAGAAGGCAGGAGCTATGACGGATTGAATTAGAGGTGTTTTGAAAACGTCCCAGCTGATGGCTATTTGGGAAGGGTGTGGAGCCTTTGCAAGGTGCAATCTTGCTGGAGTACATTGCCACAAGGGTGGAGATGGACTCTGGAATCTTCTAATCCAGCCCCTCTGTCAGTGCTAGGAGCTCACTGCTGCTTCCTCCTTCCTAAAGGGAAGGAAGCCCTGCTCTCTGCTCATGCCAGGCTTTCCCCAACACCAACACACTTCCCCTCGAACTGCAAGTCAAAATAAACCCTTTTCTTCCGCAGCTACATCTGGCCAGGTGTTCCATTCTTCCAGCCCCGGAGCCGTGGAACGTCATCATCTCATACAGGCTCTGTTTCCTAATATCATCACATGTCCACATCTGGTTTGAGAATGAGTCACATTCAAGCCGCCCTCCCCTGACAGTGAGACAGGAAAGAAATCAAGAAACTTCCAGAAGGCCAGGCCACTAACGTACTTGCATTCTAGACATTGGAGGCATGGCGGTGGGGATTCCCTTTATATGTTCCCATGGGACTCCTGGCCAGAGGCCCTCCCTGGGGGTTCAGACCAAGTTCAGGGGTGTTGGCATTTTCTCTTCAGCTGCCTAGTCAGGGGCTGGCAAGAGTCAGGGACGTGGTTCTCTAACTTCTAGTGGTCACTCTTTCCAAGAAATATGTCACTAGGGCTTGAAGATAAGACAGGGAAGTTGTGTGGGAAGCCTGGGGAAAATGATGAATTCTAGCCCACCTAGATACCCCAATTTCCAGAGAAGAAATCAGGAAAACAGATGAGCCGTCTCTCCTCTCCTACATATGAGAGAAAGCAGAAAATTTGGCCCAGAAACTAATATAGAGATTAGGCCTCTACACAGAATATAGAACAAGCTTTTTTCCTGGTCCTCTCAGAGGCCTGTCTGATAAAGCAGGTGTCTATCAGCAGGAATGGTAGCAAGAAAATCCCTGGGTGCGAGAGTGTCTGGGCTGGGTTAAGACAAAAGGTACCCATGGCCCCATCACTTCTGATAACAGGCATCTTTAATACATATATTAACTGTTGCACAGCTCAATGGTTCTCTGGCTCACCTTTGTTTTGAACTGAACCTGAACCCTGACCCCATTCATCAATATTCTTCCAAGCTTCCCTGAAACAGAAGGAGCCTGGCAGCCAGAGGCTATTGGAGAGCAGTTTCTTCAAGTGTGGTCTGAAGACCACCCACGGGAGGGAGACCCTGCACTCAAAATTTCTCAAACACCCCCAAGGCTCTGGGGACACAGTCCAGTGTGAGAACCAGCCCCTCCTGCAGTCTCCTGTCCCCTTTCCTGCCTCTGTCTTGACTGTCCCTTTCTTTCCTCTACAACCTTCAGGCATTCTCTTACAAACCCCGTTTGAAAGAAAGCTCTTCAGGCTGGAGAGATGGCTCAGTGGTGAAGGCACTTGCCTCCAGTGCCTAAGACCCCGGGTTCAATTCCCCAGGACCCAAGTAAGCCAGACCCACAAGGTGGTGGCCCTGGTGCACTCTCTCTCTCTCTCTCTCTCTCTCTCTCTCTCTCTCTCTCTCTCTCTCTCTCTCTCTCTCTGTATCTCTGCTTGAAAATGAATAAATATTAAAAAAAAAAGAAAGAAAGCTCTTCAAGGTCAAGGGGGTTCATAAATGGATCCCAACATGCTCGTATCATGTCACTCACCTGCTGGGTTGCTTAATAAATCTTGGTTAAATAAATAAAATGCTTGTAATAAAATGCTTGTGAAGTGTTTGTTCAGTGCAGGCTCTGGACCAAGTGCTGGGATTATCACAGCAAGTCAGGCAGCCATACTGACTCCCTGTATGTGGGATGGAGACCCAAGAAGCAGAGAGGCTGTCATGCTACAAGCACAATTATAATAAAGAGTGAACACCATTGTGAAAGAAAGCATGGAGGAAATAATACAAGCTGCAGTGGTTGTCACTCGGGGGTCACTGATGAGAGGGAGAAGTCGCCTGGACCCTGCTACAGATACATAGATGCTCATAGGAAGGTGGGGGGCAGACCAAGGGGGTCCACCTTTACTACCCTAAGCAAGTGTGGGGAAGAGCTTTTTTCTAGCCATAGCATAGGAAGGTGTTGCAGTCAGCTTTCTAGTTGCTGCCCAGAAAGAACCCAAGCAAAAGTGGCTTGTGGAGGAATGGGTTTATTTGGCTTATGGACTCGAGGGGAGACTCCATCCTGGCAGGGAAAACGATGGCATGAGCAGAGGGGTGGACATCACCTCCACCACAGCACTGCAAATAGTGGCAGGAAGGTGTGCCAAACTCTGGCAAAGGGAAGCTGGCTTATAACCCCATAAACCCGCCCCCAACAACACAGCTCCAGCGAGTTTGTAAAACCCAAACTGCCATCAGCTGAGGATCCATCACTCAGAACACATTCATTTGTTGGCGGGGGAAGCCTGGATCAAACCATGATAGAAGGTAAGGACAGAAGTCTGGAATGAGCTGTGTTTCAATTACAGCAGGAGCTACAAAACTACCCCAGCTTCCTGTCTTTACCTAGCGTTATATACAGTGAGTGCCAGAAAGTCAAAATGCACAAATGAAAGTATCCAGGTTTGCAAGTCACGGGGCAGCAGAAAGCATCCAACAGCAGGTGAACGTTTTGTGGGCAGAAGTGAGGACATGTGAGGAGCTAGTTTCAGGAGGGAAAAGGCGAGAGCTGCAGAGCCTTGTGACCTGGACACCACCTCTCAGCTTCCCCTGGGCCCACACCTTCCCTTCCAATGTGGTTCTCCGCCTCTCCCCACAGGAAGATTTGGTCTCTTTATTTTGAATGCAAAGCAAAAGCCTCAGCATGTTTTGCTGTCTTACAACCTTGGACTTGTTGGGATCATCCTGACTCACCCTCCAAGTACTGAGATTATGGTCATGAGCCATCACACCTGGCTTTGTTTTCTTCTCTTTAATTGCTTAATGAAGTTTGCCTTCCCTCCCCTTGCTTGACTACTAGGAAATTCAGAGCTCCAGTCAATGTCCAGTTAAAACAATGGGATTTTCCTAAACATTGGGTCAATCTGTTTCCTCCTTCTCAGAAAACAAAACATTTATTTGCTGTATGTGGCAATTCTTTTTATGTTTTTTAAAAATATTTTCATTTGGGCTGGAGAGATGGTTAAGGCACTTGCCTCCATTGCCTAAGGCCCCGGGGTTCAATTCCCCAGGACCCACATAAGTCAGACCCACAAGGTGGTGGCCCTGGTACATATTCTCTCTCTCTCTCTCTCTCTCTCTCTCTCTCTCTCTCTCTCTCTCTCTCTGGTTGTTTCTTTTAAGGAGCTTTTCCATTAAAGTGGAAGAGCATCATAGAACATATGCATATCTTGACCCAAACCTCCTGCTCTGTGGGTGGTCCCAGCCTCTGAGAAAGGAGGAAAGAGAGTTGGGTTTGTTAGCTCTTCACACTTCATTTTCAGTAGTTTCCAGTATTTCCACACATTGGTCCTTTGATTCTAACTTACTGACTTTTTTTTTTTCAAGGTAGGGTCTAGTCCAGGGTGACCTGGAATTCACTATGTAGTCTCAGGGTGGCCTTGAACTCATGGCGATCCTCCTACCTCTGCCTCCCCAGTGCTGGGATTAAAGGCGTGTGCCACCACGCCCTGCTAGGTAATTTACTGACTTTTAATGAAAAAAGTTTTTTAAAACTTGTGGGTTTTTTTTAAATTTGTTTTAAAGACCTGCATGAAGTTATGTGTACCCTGTGATGCCCTGGAGGTTTCTTGTCTCAAAGATGAACTGTAGTGGGGAGGGAATCATATTGGTTTATTGTCTATAATTATGGTAGCTATCAATAAAAAGTTTTTTAAACAAGAAGAAATGTAGCTTAGCCCAGTTTGGATAATATAGAGCACAAACTTTCATTTATTCATTCCCTCATTCATTCATTCAGAAAACCTTTGTGGAGGTGGCTATTGTAGAATTGGGTCTACAGCAGTGAGTTCCTTGCGGAGCTTATAATCAATCAAGAGAAGACAGACTAGAAAATATGTCTATGATGTAACAGATGGACCCTGCTATGTGTTATAAAAGAAATAGAAAGTTAATCCTGGGTAAAGTGACCAGGAAGGACCCCTCTGGGGAGCAGTGTTTGAGCAAAAAGACAAGAGATCCTGGACCTTACCTTGTCCATGGCAGACATCAATAATCAATCAGAGCCATCGATTATTTTCCATGGAGCTGTGCAGCCTACCACTCTGAGCTCCATGTGATCGCCAACACTGGTGTGGGCAAGCATGGTTAAACTATTTCCTATCCAGTTACAAAGATGTATTTTCTTTTCTTAAAGAAAGAAGAAAGCCAAAATAGAGAATGATCTAGCGTCAGCTTTTATTCACCACTACTTAAGAGCAGCTGGGTTCCTTCCTTCACATGTCATAAATACAGAATATTTCTGTCCCTTTCGTGATATTGACTCTGTATGTTTAAAGCCTAAAACTGAACTTGTGCTCACAGAGCTCAGCAGCTCCCCGAACTGATCGATCCCACATTGAAGGTGGTATTGTGAGAAAAGCACACGCTTCAATTGCAACTTGAAATATACCCTCAGCACGTTCTTCTTGTGAAAACCCATTTCCATAAAGAAAAAAGCTTCACACGCGCCTCCAGGTTTTCTCTTCCTCAGACACTTTTATCTATCTACGAGGTGCCTGGTTGTCAAAGGAAAGAGAGACCTTGTCTTTTTCCATAGCTAACAATGGTCCTATTGAATTTCACTAGATTAATTTTGGACACTGGATGACCTATGACGTATTACGTGACTAGAATGTGGGAAACACTGACCATTAAAGGCTAAGCCCTTGGAAGCCATTGTTAAGTCCCAATCACAAGGCTGAGGTAAGGAGAGTGCTGTGGTCAGCTTTCTAGTTGCTGCACAGAAAGAACCCAAACAATAGTGGCTTGTGGAGGAATGGGTTTATTTGGCTTATGGACTCGGGGGGAGACTCCATCCTGGCAGGGAAGATGATGGCATAAGCAGAGGGCTGGACATCACCTCTGCCACAGCACTGCAAACAGTGGCAGGAAGGCGTGCCAAACACTGGCAAGGGGAAGCTGGCCATAACCCCCATAAGCCTGCCCCCACAACACAGCTCTAACAAGGTTCCAGTTCCAAAACTGCCATCAGCTGGGGATCAAGCATTCAGAACACATTGTTTATGGGGACACCTTAATCAAGCTACCACAATCTGCCCCTGGCCCCCATAAAATGATAACCATACATGATGTAAAATGCAATGCATTCAGTCCACCTCCAAAAGTCCCCACAGTTTTTATCAATCCCTGTTGTTGCAGTCAGCTTTCTTAGTTGCTGCGCAGAAAGAACCCAAACAAAGCGGCTTGTGGAGGAATGGGTTTATTTGGCTTATGGACTCTGGGGGAGGCTCCATCCTGGCAGGGAAGATGATGGCATAAGCAGAGGGTGGACATCACCTCCGCCACAGCACTGCAAACAGCAGCAGGAAGGTGTGCCAAACACTGGCAAGGGGAAGCTGGCTTATAACCCCATAAGCTCGCCCCCGACAACACAGCTTCATCGAGGTTGTAAAACCCAAACTGCCATCAGCTGAGGATCGATCTATCAGAACACATTCATTTGTTTGTGGGGGACACCTGGATCAAACCGTGACAGAGACTGACTGGGCCTCTGAGGAGAGATTCAAAGGAAATGTATGCTGAATAAATAGGCAAAAGCAACAGACGTCAACTGCACCCAGCTCTTGGAAAAGCAACCCCATTACTTTATTTCGATTAAGCAAGATAATGTATTGAAAGACATTGTGTCAACAAGAGCCTTATCTGCCGTGGGTTTTCCTACTGTAACTTCATGATGTCACAAATGTGAATAACTCAGGGCTGGAGAGATGGCTTTGCGGTTAAGGCACCTGCCTGCAAAGCCTACAGGCCTGGGTTCGATTCCCCAGTACCCACATAAAGCCAGATTCGCAAGGTGGCTCATGTGTCTGGAGTTCATTTGCAGTGGCTGGGGGCCCTAGGGTGCCCATTCTCTCTCTCCTTCTTTGAAAATAAATAATAAATAAAATAATTTTAAAATAATAATAATCGGGCTGGAGATATGGCTTAGCAGTTAAGGCACTTGCCTCCAGTGCCTAAGGCCCTGGGTTCAATTCCCCAGGACCCACATAAGGCAGACCCACAAGGTGGTGGCCCTGGTGTTCTTTCTCTCTCTCTCTCTCTCTCTCTCTCTCTCTCTCTCTCTCTCTCTCTCTCTATTTCTCTGCTTGAAAATGAATAAATAAAATATTTAAATAATAATAATAATAATCAAACTTCAAGATCTTGGGCCTTGCAGGGAGGCTCTCTCCCTTTCCATTCTCTGACAATCTGTTGTTTGGTTGTCTTGAACACATCCACCTCAAAAGTCTTCCAGCTACGTAATCCTTCTCTGCAGACTTCGCTCTTTTCGGTCCAGATGGACTTTTCAGAGTCACAGCTGGACCACCTCTGGCCATCTCTGGCTCACAAGCTCTTATGGTTTGGATGTGAAGTGTCCCTCAAAGATTAATGTTTGAGGGCTGGAGAGATTGCTCAGTGGTTAAGGCACTTGCCTCCAGTGCCTAAGGCCCCGGGTTCAATTCCCCAGGACCCACATAAGCCAGACCCACAAGGTGGTGGCCCTGGTGTGCGCTCTCTCTCTCTCTCTCTCTCTCTCTCTCTCTCTCTCTCTCTCTCTCTCTGTATCTCTGCTGAAAATGAATAAATAAAATATCTAAACAATATTCATGTTTGAACACTGGGTCTGCAGTTGCTGGTGACATTTTGGGAAGCTGTGGAACATTTGGGACATGCGGCCTCACTGGATGGTGGCAGGGGCAGGCCTTGAGGGGTGATAGCCTGACCTCAATTCCAGCCTGAGGTCTCCCTGCTCCGCTCTGCTGTGGATGGGAAGAACCCAGGCCACATGCTCCTGTCACCATAAGCCTAACCATGCCCTTCCTGACACAATAGAAGATTCTAGATCCTGCCTCCCTTTGGTTGTTTCTGTCAGGTATTTGGTCATAGTGACAAGAAAAGTAATGAACCCCCCAAGCCTTCCCCAGCCCTCTGTGCCTAGGAACAAGTGACCCCCAAGCCTTCCCCAGCCCTCTGTGCCTAGGGACAAGTGACCCCCAGGCCTTCCCCAGCCCTCTGTGCCTAGGGACAAGTGACCCCCAAGTCTTCCCCAGCCCTCTGTGCCTAGGGACAAGTGACCCCCAAGCCTTCCCCAGCCCTCTGTGCCTAGGAACAA
>PVHP010033464.1:0-19770 GCA_004024765.1 Zapus hudsonius
TTGGTAGAATTGAGTTGTCCCTGGCTCTCTCACTGCCTTCTGGCCTGAAGCCTGGGGTCAGTGGTTGTGGTCATGGGGTGCCTAGGGTCTGGGGTCTGAACTCGCAAGCTCACTCTGTTCTTTTTGTCAGATTGTTTTGGTTCTTCAGACAGGCTTCCTGTCATGTTGACTCTGGTTGAATGCAGTGCTCCTCTGCACATGAAGATAGAAGAATGTGCGTAAGCTTCCCAGGCAGTGGAGCATTAATGCAATGGAAAGAAATGTAGTTTTGCTGAAAGCCTCAGTTCTCTTCATGAGGCCCCATTCTTTGGATGCTGTAATTTCCTTTTTTGGTGTATGTGTGTTCATGTTCACATGTTTCCTGGGTATAAATCAGGCACATGTGCCACAGCACGCCCTGGAGGTCCTCTGGGTTTCAGTCCCAACCTTCCAGCTCACCTGACTCTCTCCTTGCATTCCCACACACCACTGCACCTGCCAGGCTGGTGGGCCCACAACCCTGCAGGTACCTGCTAGGATTACAGGAGTCCTCCATGGATTCTGCCTTGATGGGAACTCACACTTGTGCAGCAACTATTCTACCCACCCAGTTTCCCAGCTTCCTGGAGTCCATAATTCCTGACCATTTTCTCCTTGTAACTGAATCTCCACATTCAGAATTAGGTCGCTGTTCAGCCTCGGCTTGGGTGGTGGAATATGAACATACAGATCAGTAAACTCATTGAGCACAAAAAGAATTTTGTTTTTTTTGTCCCAGAGATTTTCTTTTTGTCACTAGCATCTGATATTGTGGAAGTATCCATCACAGCTTGACAGTTATCACCCTGATTCCAAATTCTTAACCCTGAATGTTTTCCCTTTGGCATGGAAAAGAAGCTTTCTATAAAAATGTGGCAAAAATACTTTGTGTTTCACTTGCTGTTGGCTGTTCCACACTTTGTCAGATGAGGACGGATGAGGTACTGATATTTTCATTAACATTTTGCCACTAATTTTATTTTTTTGCTGTTTATTGTAATATGTGGTGTGGGATTCTTTCTTGTTGTCTTTGCAACATTTTAGTGTTACTGCCATAGTAGAAATGATATATTTTGTTAAGTCTCTCAAGGGAGACAGGGCCTGTCAAAGTTAAGTACCCGGACACAGTGACAGATGCTCCTGTGAAGCCAGTTTTCTAAAAAAAAAAAAAAAAGGACTTTGACAAAATATATGCAAATCACCTCCCTTGTCATTTATTTTTGGAATGTTCTCTGTTACACCACATTTCATTTGTTTTTATATTTTTATTATGAGCATCTTTAAATATAGAGACAAGTATATAAACTAGCTTACCATGAGCACCTGCTATGTGGTTTTATTAAATATCAACATATTTGTCTTAGTTGTGCTGTTTTAGAGCCCTTTGTCACAGAGACAGCTGACGCCCCTGCATCTTTGCTTTGTCCCTTTCTCTTCAGAGGTAACCACGAGATTAGTGCTTCATCAGAACTGTTATCAAGGGCACATTCTACTGTTTGTGAATATATCTTTCAAGAATTATACATGCTATTATCTACAATATCATTCATGCTGCTTATGTAAATCGTAACCCGTTGAATAATTTTTAACTTGGCATTATTATTTTAGGATTTTTCTATTATGAAACTAGTAGTACCAAATATTCATCCCAGGGCTGAATAGTGCTACTATGGAAAATTAAGTAGTATTTACTGTTTGTATATATGTGTACATGTGTGTGAATACGTTTATGTTTTACATGTACACACACATTCCATGACAATTATATATGTATATTCAAAATATATTTTATTTTATCTTATCTTTAAGAGTGGGGTTTTGGAATCTAGCCAGTTTATTTGTTAAATGCTTTTATTTATTTATTCACATGTATATTGTGAGGGGAGGGGGTTGTGACAGAGTCTTACCATTAGACACATGCACCATTTGTGTCTCTGGTTTTACGTGGGTATTGGGAAATTGAACCTGGGTCAGCAAGCTTTCAAAACAAGCACCTTTAACTAATGAGCCATCTTAACTAATGGAACTCAGGCTGGGCAGTGTTGCATGTGTGTACCTTTAACCACTGAGCAATCATCTCAGCCCCTAAACATGGATGCACTGTACATTTCTTTATTTCCTTGGAAAGTATTTTCTATTTTGTAGATAGTTAGAAGTGAAACTGCTGAGGGCTGGCCAGATGGCTTAGCAGTTAAGGCGCTTGCCTGCAAAGCCTAATGACCTGAGTTCGACTCCCCAGTGCCCATGTAAAACCAAATGCACAAAGTGGCATATGCATCTGGAGTCCATTTTCAGCATCTAGTGGCCCTCGTGTGCCTATTCTCTCTCTCTCCGTCTCTCTTTCTGCTTGCAAATAAGTAAATAAATATTTTTAAAAATCTTAAAAAATAAAAGCGTGGCTGCTGAATCATGGAGATCCACAGTTTAGTAGACATTGACAAATGGCCTGAACAACTGATGAGCCCCAAGGAGACCTTGCACTTGCCGTCCTCGCATCCTCCTAGGCCCTCACCATTGTCGTCAGACTTTTGAGTATCTGCTATTCTGCCTATGGCATGAAGTGGTAGGGTGTAGCTCTGCACTTTCCATTGCTCATGGGACTGCGGCTCCTTCCATGTTTCCCGTGTTTACAAGCAATAGTAACACATAGCTGACAACTGAATAGTGGAGCCAGGTAATCTTGACTCTTTTGGGTAAGCGTGGGCTGCTCTACATTTTGTGACTCATTTGCAAAAACAGGGGAAGGAATTTCATCACCATTAAGGGATTGCTCTCAGTTAATAGGTAGAAATGTTTCAAACTCATGTCCAGTCTAAATGAGATGCTGGTGCTATGCGGTGTCACCCAAGTGTGGCATGTGGGGTTCAAATTTTAATTACATAAAATGTCAGGTTGCCTTATTGAAAGATTAGCACCTCTACTTAGCCTGATCCGAAAAGACTGAAAGATTCTGAGGCTAGGGACCTCGCCTTGTTTTTCTTCTCCTCTCCCTGCCAAACCCCATCCTCCTCCTCTTATTTGGCAGGGAACTTTCACCATCCTGGCCCCAGATAAGAAGCTAGTCACCTAGTATGTAGTATTCCACCATGCAAAATTAGGAGCATGCTGTCTTCTGTTTTGTTGGATTTTGTTATTAACCATTTGCTCTTCCTTTTACAAGCTGCATGTCCGTTTCTCTTGTTACTTACTTTTTATTGTCAAGAAGTAGGAGTTCTTGACATATTCTGACGTCAATCTGTACAGTTTCCTTTGTCAGTCTCTGGCTTGTCTTTTAATATTGTTGATGGTATTTTTCTCTGTTTTTATATAACTTAAAACTATTTATATGACTGAATGTCATGTTCATTTTTTTGTCTGTGTTTCTAATAGCTGGTTGAGGATTTTTTTCCCAATAAACTAAAGACATTTTCTTACCTTTCTTTTTTAAATACCATTTTTATTTATTTGCTTGCAAGAGAGAGAGGGAGGGAGAGAAGAAGCACATCAGGGCCTCCTGCCACTGCAAACAAACTCCAGATGCATGCAACACCATTGTATCTGGCTTTATGTGGCTACTGGGGAATTGAACCTGGGCCTTTAGGCTTTGCAAGTAGGTGCCTAAACCACTGAGCCATCTCTCAGTCATCTCCTACCTTTCTTTTTTTTTTAATATTTTATTGATTCATTTTCAAGCAGAGAGATACGGAGAGAGGGGGGGAGAGAGAGCGAGCGAGCGAGAGAGAGAGAGAGAGAGAGAGAGAGAGAGAGAGAGAACACCAGGGTCACCACCGTGTGGGTCTGGTTTATGTGGGTCCTGGGGAATTGAACCAGGAGCCTTAGGCACTGTAGGCAAGTGCCTTAACTGCTGAGCCATCTCTCCAGCCCTCCTACCTTTCTTTTTAATGTTTTTGTGTTTCATAAACACAAAGGGGAAGAGGAACCCTCACTTGGCTTGGCTGTACTTTAGGAGCTGGTCTGCATTTCATATGTGCAGAAGTAGTTACTCAGGGCCTCTTCTTGCAAACAAAGAAACTGAGGTGGTCAGGTTAGCTGATTCATCATTCAAATGTTTAATTGGGGTCCAAACCCAGATTTTGAGAGCCCAAAACGACTTGACCCAGAGTCCATGTTCCCAGCCACTCTGTCCCCAGTTCCTCAGAGTCATGCTGGCCAGGAAACAGCTCCTCCCTCTTGTCCTTCTGGTAAATATAGTCTTGGTTAATTTTGGCCCTCTTTCTAATTTCATTTGAATTTTTTTCTCTTTCTCCCTCTTCCCCCTATCAATTATCCAAAAAGGGTTCTGATGGTGAAAACAAGGCATTAATGTGAATTATAATATTAATCAATTTGACCATTATTTTTATTTGTTTGGTATTGGTGTTTTTGTGACAGGGTCTCATATAGCTCAGGTTGGCCTCAAATTCATTATGTAGCTAAGGATGACCTTGAACTCCTGATCGTTCTATCCCCATCTCCCAAGTGCTGAGATTAAAGTACTTTGAAGTTTAGAAATCATAGATCTTACTCTTTCTGAAACTTAAGATATACTATAGGTTAGGATTAGCCAGACAGGCTGGCAACACCTTTTAAATTTGTCTACTTTGCAGACCTTTGTCTAGCCATGTGAATTCTGTTACTTCTTAGGATTATTCCTGAAAAATCTTCCTTCCCTTAAGATCATGGTTAGCTTTGAGATCTTCAGTAGAAAAAAGTGTGTTTTTTTAAAAAAATTTATTTATTTATTTTTCAAGCAGTGAGATAAAGAGAGAGAAGAGAAAGAGAGGGAGAGAGGGAGAGGGAGAGAGAGAGAAAGAGAGAGAGAGAGAGAGAGAGAGAGAGAGAGAGAACAAGGGCCTCCACCTTGTGGGTCTGGCTTCTGGCTTATGTGGGTACTGGGGAATTGAACCCAGGACCTTAGGCACTGGAGTCAAGTGCCTTAACCACTGAGCAATCTCTCCAGCCCAAAAGTGTGTTTTTTGATTCCTCAGTAGAGAAATATTTTATTAGTAAATGTAAATAAGTACAATATAGCTTATTAAACTCTAGACTAGAATTCTGAGAACTTAGCCTAGGAAGTACTTTTCCTGTGCACGAGTTTCAGAAATGGTGCTTTGGGTAGCTCTTGTTATAATAAACTAAATCCTAGTGCTTGAAATGACAATCTTTGTATTATTTCCTACATTTCCATGGGCTGCTTGGTGATGCCCAGGGCAGTCATCAGAGCTTCACTGGACTGGGCCTTTAGGCCACTCAAGGAGTTTGCTCATATGCCTGTGGGTTGCTACTGGAATTATCTGGAAGCTTTAACTGATATGCCTTGGTTTCTTGCCATGTATATAATCTCTTCATGCGACTGTCCTTCAAGAACAGAAAGGGAAGATGAGAATTCTCTGAAGCCCTGGGCCTGAGAAGTCCAGTTCATCATTTTTACCTCATGTGGTAGTAGTGTAAGCTAGCCTCAAAGCTGGTTTCAGTAGGAGGACATCTCTTATGTCTTGAAAGGTGGTGTGGGCATTTACTGAGGGAGTCATTGTAACCTCTTTCCGGATAGTGTCAACCATAGGCTCTTAGTCAGGAAAGAATTCTGTTCTGAACGTTGGGAGATGAGAAGCCTTACTAGAGAGAATGAGGGGAGAAGATCTAGGCAGAAGGTAATAACAGAGACACTGGGTTTGTTGGGCAGTTTTGTGCCAAGGTGTTATGGGGGATAAAGCTAACAAGCTACACTAAAAGACAGTAAGAAAATGATCGCTGAACTTTATGTGTCTGTGCCAGGCACATCTTGTTCTTTGGCTGATTTGATACTTTTATTATCACAGACACCCTGTAAAGTAGAGAGCCCCACATCTCAGTTTTCTACACAAAGAAACCAAGGTACAGTTAGGCTGAATAACCTGCATGGCCACAACTGTAGCAGGCATCAGTTAAGTGTGTACACAGGTTATATATATTCAGAGTTTATCTTCTGAAGCACTGTACCATCTAGGCCCCTATGGATTCTAAAAATATGTCTATACCAAGTTATATCCTCAAACTCACTCTTTCTCTGTGTGTTATTATATACAATTTGGACCCTAAACAAGAGACTAGAGTTATCTATCTCATGGGCATGCTAATTGCCGTATTCCTATGATTGGTCTAGATTTCCAAGAGGGTGTTTCTGTGAACATCCCTCTGAGTTCATAGTGGTGCTCTTATTTCTGGTGAGGCTGAAGGTAAAGTCAGTGAAGTCATGAAGATGGTACAATGGAAAACAAAGAAAGAAGCTTCTGGAAGTAGAAACTGAGCTAATGACCGTGAGAAGCATAGAAGGTGACATGCGTCTAGACTCATACAGGTGAATAAGATGCAGGAGACTGTTCCCAAATAACTCTTCAATCTGAGCTCATTTGTCTCCCAGCCTGAGCTGAATGGTTCTTCAGTTAATATAGAAATTCCTATCATTTTTATTTCCAAAGACAGTTTTGTAATCTCTCCTTATTATCTTTACTCTTAGAATTCAAAGAGCCCACTAACAGAGATATTTAGTCCTTATCAGATGCTCTGTTATTGCTATAATTCTTTTTTTTTTTTTTGAGGTAGAGTTTCACTCTAGTCCAGGCTGACCTGGAATTCACTATGTAGTCTCAGGATGGCCTTGAACTCACAGCAATCCTCCTACCTCTGCCTCCCGAGTGCTGGGATTAAGGCACCACACCATGCCTTATAATTCTTTAAGACTAGAGGCCAAACCCCTTTTCATCAGGATTGTCTTTCCTTTCAGCAGGCCCAGTCCAAGGCTTTGTACTCAGTAAATGCCAAGCTGATATTTGGTGATTGATTTTTCTATGTATTGGGAGTCTGAGCATATCTGCTGGTCATGGTCCAGTGATGATAACGTGCCAAGTATCACAATTTATACCTCCCATTTCATGAGATTTGCGCTTCTACTTCTAAAATATCCCATCAATTAGAAGTACTTGTCTAAACACCTTGAGGTAAAATAATAATTTGATATGAATAGCTGATATTTATACTAAGAGATATACTTTTTTAAAGCTTTAAACAGATCTTTGCTCAAATATCAGGTATACATACACAGCAGATTTTTATGGCCCCTGGAAGAAAATGACAATCATCTCAAAAACCACGTTGATTATGCTTTTTATCTTTTAACAGAAATCAAGTATTACTTTTGAAATATGTTCACATTTATTAAAAATTATCACCTTAACAGACAAAGTTTTAGACACAAAGATGAATAATCCTAAACCATTTACAATGTGGATCATGACCAATAATGCCCTCTGGAGTCAGACAGAATTTATGTCAGCCACACCATGTGTGATTCTGGACAAATCACTGCAGCCCTTTGGGCCTCTGTTGCTTCATCGGTGACATGAGGACAATAAAGATGTTCCTCTCACAAGACTATTCTAACATGGGATGAGTTACCTTACTGTTCACATAGTTAGTATTGTGTAAATAAGGCTTAGTGATTCTCTTGTGATAATTTGCTGTTAGTTCCTGGGACTCTGGCCCTGGAAAAGCAGTTTTCTCTTTGGCTCCATTTTACAGAGGCTTACCCGCTAAGCTTTTTGGCTAGCAGTGAGAGAAGGCCCAAGAGCAAGCCTGTGCACAGCCGTGCAGGGTCCTGCTCTTCCCGAGACCTGGCCCTTGGCCATCAGACCTTTACTGCAGCTCTGCAGCCTGCCATCAGGGTTGTTGGAACGGGTCACATTCAGCTTCAAAATGGCTGCGCTGGTCTAAAGGATGGGAGGATGACAGAGCTGGAAACCCTTGTGGGAATACTTTAGAAACGATTTTGTGAGGTTTAATTTGTGCTAAAAAATCATCTACACATCTCTAGAAAGGCAAATTTTCCCAAGACAGATGGAGACTGTTTTAAAGTTGGTTGCATGATTCTGATTGGGGCCGTTTTAATTTTATCATTGGACACCACTTCAAATAAGGAATGAAATGTAAGGTAAATTATTCTCTAAAATAAGCCTTTCTGTTAAGATGTAGAACACAGAATAGGAATTAAAGAGGGGAAGGCAGTGGAGCTGGAGACGTTAACAGAAGGCTTGGAGAGGTGAAATTAAGGAATGTTGAAGAAAAAGGCCAATTTAAAACGAGTCACAGAATGGAACAGTCCCGACAGGGTGTGAAGAGAGCTGTGTATTTAAAGGTTGGAATGTGCAGTATGAATCGGAGGGTCTCAGAGAATATAAAGAGATACACCAGGGACGGCTGCCAGCTGCTCACCTCTCATCACGGAATAAGAAGAAATGAGCTTAAGCTGAGTGTAAGTGATTGGGGCTTTCTACACAATAAAGATGGTTAAACATTGATTTGAATCGTGTAATCTCAGTCCTGGCAATACTGAGAAATGTCTTAACTGCCAATCAGCCAGAGATTTCTCCATGCAAAGGCAGAATGATGGGCCCAAGACCTCTTATTAACTACAATTTGGTTCCCTTATGTTTCCGTATGTCAGAGCAATTTCTTACTTGAAAGGATAAAAATTTCCCCCAGATCTGTCCCCCCATGACCTGTTCCCTTTGTTTCCTTCAGACACTCTGTCATCTTGTGTATCACCACTTTCCATTCCTTCATTCCTCAGCAGGGCTGAGCTTTCCTTGTGCATGCTCTAGAAGGCTTCCTCTCGGAATCAGGATATATATATATATATATATATATATATATATATATATATATATATATATATATATATATATATACACCAGCCTCTTAGAGCAGCCTCTAACAGTGGGATGTGTGATCGATTCATTGCATTTCACTTTTTTCGATTCCATGAATCTTTATATGCCAGACAAAGTGCTAAGCCTTAGAGACTCAGAACTAAATAAGGCATAATTTCTACCCTGTTGGGAATTACCATGCAGTCGGGTAAAGACAGTCAGCTGCAATCCTATGGCAGAAATGATATTAGAAAACTGTGACAAGGCATCTTAGTACAAAGGAGAGACTTGGGAGCTGTGTCTGGGGAAGATGTGTGTCAACAAATGGGCACAAAAATCAAATCGCCTGCGAGGGAGTGCATACGTAGGTAGAGGGAAGTGATGGGTTATCTGTCCCTAGGAGCAGTCTTCAGTCCAGGTCCTGAGAAGTTGATCTGTGTAGCGCAGGTGATCCCTTCTTGAAGCCTCCTCTGGCACGTACTTCTGAGCAACTCCATGCCATGGAGGAGAAAGTGCAGGCTTTATTGGACAAGTTTCCTTCATGAGGATATTTCGAGACTAAGTTAGTTAATAAGCACAGAGGCACCAAGAAATACTCTGTCAAAGAAAGGAAGGATTCCAAGGGAAATCTTTTGGACCCTGATTTGAGCTACCACTTTTAAAGTAATTATTTTGAAGCAGCTGTGAAACTTTAATGTGAACTAGGAAACCGATGAAATCTAAGAATCATGGGTCATTTTAGTATGGCGAGAATAATAATTGTGTTTATGTAAGAAAATGGCCAAGATGTTATGTGCGTGTGTGTGTGTGTGTGTGTGTGTGTGTGTGTGTGTGTGTATAAATGTGTGTGTTTCTGCAAAGTAGTAGATAAGATGCTGTAAATGGGGCAACTTCAAGTTCTTGGTATGTTTGAGTCTCAGTGTGGGTATGTGGAGGCTTATTGATGTCTTCTCTCTGTTTCTTTGAGGTTTTAAAAAAATAGTATGACTACACTCTGTCATCCATTCCTCCCCAGTGAGGGTCCATGACGGGACTGGTGGATTAGACACATAATTGCTGGCAGCATACAGGATTTAATTGGAAAGAGAAAAATAACAGGCGACTGTGAGAGTTAAGCTAAAAATCTCTATATAGTGTTGGTTTTGATGTTTACTTGTACGTAGATCCCTTTAATGTGTAATCCCTAAAGCAGATTTCTGCTTAAAAGCAAATAGAGACAGATTTCTTTAGCTTTGATTATAAATAGAAATACTGTTCAGAGTTCAATGGTGAGAGTGAAGAATTTTGATGAGTAAGATTTGTGATCTTTCAAACAGGCAAGTATGATGACATCTGGCTTTTTAAGGCAGTGCCTTAAGTCTCTTATTTATTTCTGTTGGTGTTTCATTTTCTCATTCAAAGTTCATATAATATATTCTTTCTCTAGTGGCTTATGCCTGATTGAAAGTTTTAAGAGAAAAAAATAATAAATCTTAGTTTTATTTTTTCTAATATAGACATATTTTATCTTTAATTTAGATTTCTGTCAAAGCTTTAGAAATGAATTTTTAGAAGTGAGTTTCTAGCTGCGGCAGTATTTTCTACATTGAATAATCAGTGTTGAAATTAAAAGTCACTTGAGATGAGCAAGCTGCTTTTCCCCCAAAAAATATTTCATCTGCTCTCAGAGTTTTAGCTCTTGGATGTCAGATTAAAATTCTGAAGCATGTTCGATCCATCTCTGAATTGAACGTCAATTCCAAAGGCAGATATTTATAACTGAGTTTTGTTTGGGCCAGCACTGCCTCCATTCAGCTCGGTGCGTACAGAGCTCTTGTTCCCAGACAATGCTGCATCATTTTAAAGAAGCAAATTAAAGCTCTAAGACTGGATTTTAACAAACCAGCCATTCAATTCCCTGTTTATTGTGCTGGGTGCTTGTGGCGTGCTTTGAGGCGTCTACGTTGCTTTTGAATAATTATTTTCTGTTTCCTCACAACACAGCAGTCCTGGTGGCATCATTTCCACTAGACAGAGAAAACACACGCAGGACGAGAGATGCCTCCCCCCAACAATCCAGCAGGTTAGCGCCTTAGCTGCAATTTCCCCTTAGGCCTTCCAACTCCAAAGCATTCCATAGACAATTTCTATAAGCACCAGGGCCTGGAAAAAAGAAAAATGAATGTATTCTAGATTTCTCTCTCTCATTTAAAAAATTCCTTTGAAATGGTCTCATTATTTTTATTTTTTGGTAGATGCTTGTGCATGGTAGATATCGTGCATGTGTGTGTGTTCATGTGTGTGAGTGTGCACATACCTGTCTTGGAGTGCTTGTGGTGGTTAGAAGAAAACTTTGGTGTCTGTTCTTGCCTTCGTCTTATTTGAGGCAGGATCTCTTGTTCATTATTATTCATGGCTGCGTACACCAGTCTAGCTAGCTAACCTATGGGCTCTGGTAACTTCGGTCTCTGTCTTCCGTCTTGCCCTAGCATACCTGGATTCCAGATGCCAGGGGTTTTAACTGATTCTGAGAATCCCAACTCAGGTATTCACAGAGCACAGAGAGTGCTTTATCCATTTCCCCAGCCCCCCAAATCCTTTACATAAAAGTATTTGAAATGTTTATTTAATGGGACTCTAATCAAATTAGCTATTTAAACATATTTTATTTATTCGAGAGATATAGAGGCAGAGAGAAAGAGGCACAGAAGAAGGGAGTATAGGCCCCAAAGGGTCTCCTGTCATGGCAAATGAACTCCAGACACATGTGTTACTTTGTGCATCTGGCTTTACATGGGTACAGGGGAATCAAACCCAGACTGTTAGGCTTTGTAAGCAAGCACCTTTAACCTCTGAGCCATCTCTCCAGCCCCCATTTTTAAATTTGAGACAGGGTCTCATTATATTGCCCAGGTTAACCTTGACCTTTGTTGTAGTCAGCCACACGCCGCTGGGATGAATCTTCAAACCAGGCACAATTTATGGGAGGAAATGATTTATTCAATCTACAGATCCAGGGGAAGTCCCATAAAAATGAAAGAGGCTGATCCTCTTTCACAGGTTTTAGCAGAGAGAAAATCCAATAATCAACACCACACACACAATAGCAAACAAGCAGGGAGGGCCAAGGAGAGAATTTCTTCCCTTTTATATAGGATTAGGGTGGGGTCTTACAACCCTTTTCCAGACTTAATGGCTTCCTGAGTCTCTGGAATTTCCTTCCTGCACTGCCTACACAGGAAAGGATATTTATTTCTAGCTTCTTTGAGCTTCTTTACATCCTGCCCATTGCTGAGAGGCTGCCTTCCTATAAACATCCTCAGAGACCCACCCAAGATAATTAAAAAGATCCAAGTTGACAACAAAACCTAACCATCACAACCTCGACCTCCTGAGCTTTCTGTCACAGCCTCTCTAGTGCTGTGCTGCAAATACATGATACTACACCTGGCCACAAAAATAGCCAATTTTAAAGAAACACTATGACTATTCATTTTCCCCCTGGTATTAGGAATGGAATCTGGGGCCTCATACTTGCTAGGCAAGCCCTCTTACACTGAACTCAGTGTTCACTTTCAATACTGATACCTTTAATAATACTCTTCTAAGACTCATCACTGAGTCTTTTTTTAATTTAAAATATATTTTAGCTAGTATGCACACAGTATTGGGTTTCATTATGGAAGTTTCAAACAGAATTTGTTTTTCTTGATTCTCCTCTCCCTCTCTTCTCTCCTTTCCCATTCACTCCCTTGGTATCCCTTCATCCTCTCCTGCCCCCTGCAAGACCCCTCTCCACGTGCATGTCACATATGTCCTGTCACCCAACCCCAACACCTGTTTTCTCCCTTTTGTGGTCTCATTTCTAGTCTCATACCTCCCCTAAATACATGCATGTAAACATTAAAAGCTATGATGTACATATGAGAGAGAACATGTGATTTTTGTCTTTCTGAGTCTGGGTTATCTCGTTTAATATTTTTCAGATCCATCTATTTTCCTGTAAGTTTCGGGATTTCATTTTTCTTTATAGCCGAATAATAAAGTTCCGTTTTATAAATGTACCACACATTCGTTATCCATCTACCTCTTGATGGACATTGAGGCTGTGTCCATTTACTTGTCATTGTGAACAGAGCAATAGTAAATATGAATATGCTAGTACATCTGTGGTAAGATAGAGAATGAATTGAATCTATGTCCAGGAGTTTCATAGTTGGGTCATAAGGTAATTCTATTTTTAATTTTATGAAAAGCTTCAACACTGATTTCAATAATGGCTGCCCTGGCTTATACTTCCACTGGCAATGGAAAAGGGTTCCTTTCTTCCACAACCTCACCAGCATTTATTGTGATCTCTTTGTTTGTTAGACATTCTTTCTGGGTTGAGGTCAAATCTCAGTGTACTCTTTTGTTTTTGGTATGCATAGTCCCACTCTAGAAACACATCAGATATGTGTTCATCCACAAGTGTACAGTGTAACTGAAAAAAAAAAACTAAGCACTTACCTAAAAGAGCACTGGCAGCCTGTTCTAGTAAATCCACTCAGTATTTCGAAATAAATAAAGGGAAAATAAAGCAATTTTCTTGCCTTTATTATATGAACTGTACCTCCAGACAATTAAGACTTAATGAGAGAGGTTTTTTTTTTGTAGGAATCTTTTGCTAATAAATTAAGGGTGAATGATGAAATTAGAATGTTGCTATTTTGCAATAATGGATTCAGGTAATGGCCATCAAGTATATTGTCATGAAGAGAGACAAAAAGGCATCATGTGCCTCCTGGTAGAGGTCCTGTAACTTATTAGTGAGGAAGATTAGATTCCCAATGTGATGAAGCTTCTGCTAGTTCTCACAAAGAATAGAAAAACAAAACAATGCATTAAAAGGTATCATGGGGATGCAATCAACAAAATCTAACCTTGGAAATCTTTGAAGTACCAACTTGCTATTTCCCACAGATAAATTGCAAGAAAAAAAGGTGAAGAGGAATTATAGACTAAATAAGTGTTAAAAACACATTAACTGAGCCAGACCTTTTTCAGACCCTGACTGAACAAATGACTAAGAAAATGTGTGTATATGGCAGTCAAGGAAGCTTAAATACAGATTGGAATTTTGATGTGATTAAGAAGTAATTACTTGGCTGGAGAGATGGCTCAGCGGTTAAGGCACTTGCCTCCAGTGCCTAAGGCCCTGGGTTCAATTCCCCAGTACCCACATAAGCCAGACCCACAAGGTGGTGGCCCTGGTACGCTCTCTCTCTCTCTCTCTCTCTCTCTCTCTCTCTCTCTCTCTCTCTCTCTGCTTGAGAATGAATAAATAAAATATTTTTTAATAAAATAGTTTTTAAAAAATAATATTAAAAAAAGAAGTTATTACTAACTTTAAAAGTATGATAGCATTGTTGTGTCATCATGCTGTGTTTTAAATATCATATCTTTTAGAGACATACTGAAGTATTTATGGATAAAATAAAATTCTTTCTGTGATTTGTGTCCAGATAACCTAGGGAGAGGAAGTGGTCTGGAGGAGGGAATTGCACCATTTTCTCTTTCATATATGCCTTAATTTTTTTTTATGTCAAGATTTTTTTAAAAGGAGTGTCAATTAAGGCGAGTCCCTGATCACACTCTGCAAATGTTATTTCTGGGAACTAATTATTATATTAGGAAAATTCTCAGGTTAGAAATTTTTGTTTAATCCTATTCCTAAAAGTGCAATCATAATGAGATGTAGTTAGCATTTGTTATCAAGTATGTGCCAGACGGATGTTCAGATCACTTCATGTGTATTATCTTGCTTAGAATTTACCAGAATTCTATGAAGAAATTTTATGGTTTTACTTCTCAGAGTATGTTGAGATGAGATGCTTGAGCCCAGCTGGTGAAGGTAGAGCACTTTGCAGTGCTCTCCTCCAGCTTTTAAGGTCCCAGGTCCCCTTCCTAGCTCTCTTCCACAGTGCCAAGAAGGTGAGATTTTTGAGTGACAGTGTCTGCAGATTTTTTGTATATTTTTCTCACTTTCTTGATCAGCATTCTTTGCCCAGATTCAAGTCTTTGGGGGAAGATTGTAATTTGCATTTTGGCTAAATAAGAAAGTCCCAAACTAGTCAGCCTGCTCCAAAGCAATCCTAGCCACTGTTTGAATCTTTAATGAGGCAAGCTGTTTGCCTTCCCCACAAGATGGGGAATAGGTAGGAGCACAATACTGGTTTTGATGTTCATCGTAATGATCCCAAGGTGGTTGTCCTTAGCATAGTGTGTTCAGTGGGAGTGCTGCTGAGAGATGGGGGACAGGATAGGGTGTCCTGATAGGAGGCCTTCTCATTGTTAGGTATGAATGCACATAGGAAGAGGAACACCTTGCTGAGGAGGAAATGCCACTTTCAGTACTAAGAAATGAAATCAGCCCTTGGATAAGGCTCATGATGTTGTCCATGGGGGATAAAGCCCTCATCCAGGAACTGGGGGAGCTTAAGGTATCTTTTCAAGGGGGAATATTCAAGTCTTCTCTAGACTTCAGAACATTTTGCACAAGTCATCTCCAGATAATTTTAAACCCTACATCAGTGAAATTGTTTGCAAAATGTGGCCCTCTTCACTTCTTGCAGAGCCTGTGTTGTGAGATTTGCAGCTTGGTAGGTAAAGTAGCAGCCCCGGAGGATGGCCAAATAGGCCCTGTGCTGAAGAACCTTCAGTGATTGGCTCTACACATGTCAAATTGAGGAGCTCTGCAAAGCCTCCATGTTTCTAAGCTATTTTTTGTCCCCATCTCATTGAAAGGATGCAACTTGGATATTTTTCTAAAAATGTATAACAAACCAACCTTTATTAAAAGGTGAAAAAAGTAAGAGCTGAAGAGAAGGCTTAGTGGTTAAAGCGTTTGCCTGCAAAACCTAATGACCTGGGTTCGATTCTGCAGTACCCATGTGAAGCCAGATGCACTTTGTGCATCTGGAGTTCATTTGCAGTAGTTGTAGGTCCCAGAACTCCATTTCTCTCTGTCTCTCTTTTCTCTATCTCTCTCTCTGCTTGAAAATAAATAAATAAAAATTTAAAATATTTTAAAAAAGAAAAATAATACTTAAAAGGTTGAGGAAAATGCCTAGCTTTTTTTCAAAAAAGTCTCAGGCTCCAACTCCAGCATAGAAAAAAAATAACTTAAAAATACACACCTGTAGTTTGATAATCCATACACCAAGAAGTTCAACTCCTAGTCGGCCTAGATTTCTAGATTGTTTAGAAATTTGCCACAAGTTTCCCCAAGATTTGTGTGATTTACTTGCCTGTCAAACTTATGAATTACTTATTTGCCTTCCCACCTTTTCTGTGAGTATATTTCTATACACCTCCAGCAAGGATAACCCAGTTAATCCCCTTCATCATTTCTGTCTCATGGATAAAAGAGGGAATTAAGTTTGCATGGTCTATGGTAATCTGTTCTTTGGTTGGAGTGCAAACAATACCCCTGTGCCTGGACATTCTTCCCACTGGCTGGATGGTTATAGATCAACTTCCACACAAAGCAGGTCATAGAACTTCAGGTAAACTAGGGATTTCTCTGTCAGTCAAAATACAGCTATTTTAAACAATAATCTAATGCTGTCCCTGGGATACTTATTACTTGTAATATGCCTGTGTCAGCCAGGTGTGGTGGCACACACCTTTAATCACAGCACTCAGGAGGCAGAGGTAGGAGGGTTGCTGTGAGTTCGAGGCCAGCCTGGGACTACAGAGTGAGTGTCAGGTCAACTTGGGCAAGAGTGAGACCCTATTTCACACACATAAAAAAATGTGTGCCATGTATTAAGCTTTGTCTAAATAGGTCACTGATACTACTTTTCTTTATTCCAAAGCATTCTGCAGCAACAACCTAGATTAGCAACAGTGAAAGTAATTAAGTCCTGGAATATAAAAACAACTGGAAAAAATGAAACTGAAATTTCCTTTGTGATCTTTAATTATATCTGAACTTCATTCTTATCATTCACACATTATGATCTTGAAAAAGTTGCTGTGGATGATGTCTCTTTATTTAAGATTGTTCTGTTGGCCTGGGTTCATTTCCCTAGTACCCAGAGGCACAAGTGATGCATGTATTTGCAGTTCTTTTGCAGTGGCAGGAGGACCTAGTGCACTCGTACATCCTCCCTGCTTACAAATAAAAAAATAAATATTTAAAAATATTTGTGATCTTATTATGTGAGGATAATTTGTAATACACATATCACAGTACCACTGTAGATGAGAGATGACAGTGACTCCCTATGACCATTGTCAGCAAAGTCTGCAGGGCACTCTGACCTGTATCACCTCCCCTTCCTCTCAGGAGATGATCTGTGCATAGACCTCACCTGCTGTGTGAGTTCTCACTCCTCCACCCAACTTTTCCCACCAGTTCCCCTTACTCATATCCTCTGATTCACACTTTTCCTCTCCTCTACAGCTGCCTGTCCTGTACTCCACATCCTCCTCCACATCCTTCTGAGAACTCCTTGCTGTCAGTAGCCCTCTCTTGTTCTCCTCTGTGTTGTTTGTGGTTTATCTTCAGATCTCTTTTCTATAGGAAGCATTTTTCTCTTGTGATTTCTTTCAAAGCCAGAATGCTTCTGTGTGACAACCATGTTTTATTTTTTATTTTTCCACATTCCTTTTTTGTAAACTTCTCTTAATGCACACTATCTCCATTATATACTCTCCCTTCCTACCTCTAGGCTAATGGAATCCATGGCCGTATGTTCTTTCTTCCCCTCTATCTGTGTTTGAGGCCCAATTTCTCCTTCATTCCCAGTTGGATCTTGTCCAGCTACGTTTCCATCCCATCCAAGACAACTCCTTATTTTCTCTATTAATGTTGCAGATTAAAGACAACTGGTCCTAAAATTATGGACAGATATATTGAATTTTATTCCAATAAGCTTTTAAGTTTCTCAAAATCATACATCATCATATCCATCTCTTCTCTTTTGCTTCTATTTCCCTAATGAATATAGAGAAATAGCAAGAACTAAATGGTTATTGAATATTAGAAGTCAACAAATGTATTCTTTGCAGGAGAAAAACCTGACTTAATTAGCAGGTGAATAGTAGCCTACTAGTTACTGACCTACAAAGTCACAGTAGATATTTTTGGTGTCCTCAGTGATGTTTGCACACTGAGCCCTTTCATGGTTTTTATTTTATTAGGTTATAGAAGTTTTATAAGTCAGTTTTATAATATTCAGACATTTTCAGGAACCGAAAGTGTGTTCAAAAATTTAGCCATGATCTAGAGACATTAGCGGCCCAACAACACAGGCTTTGTGCATAAATAATAGATTTGTTACAATGTCATTGTGGAAACGTAAGTGGTTCTCTGCATGCATGTGTCCGACGGAGGATGAGGCTGAGTTAACCACAGGGACTTCCTTTAGGAACACTGATTCCTACTTATAAAAACAGAAGACTGGCCTAGTAGGAACAGCTCGAGTTAAGGTTCAAAGACAAATGGCAGTCATTAGTCAGTATGCAAAGGCAAAATGGAGATAAATCCAAAATGTGGATTGACTTAAAAACAGGCTTGATCCAAGCTTTTGTTCTTCCCTCATCAAATTCAGCCATTGGCACATCTATAAATATGTTATTTGTTCATATATCAGCTAGCATTGACAGAGTGGTTTCACTTCTTATTTTGAATTGGAAACTGCAAAATAAAGAGGAAGGGGCTGAGCAGATGGCTCAGTGGTTAAAGGTGTTTGCTTGCAAGCCTACTGACTTGAGTTTGATTTTTAGCACCTACATAAACCTGGGCCTAAAGTGGGCATAAATTGGTAATTCCAATGTGCCTACATCAATAGGAGGAAGAGCCTGAAGAATCCAGAAACTTGTAAGATAGCTAGACTATCCTATCCAGTGGCAAAACAAGAGAAACCCTGTCATGGAAGAAGAAACCCTGTCATAGAAGGAACAGACTGAACTCTGACCTACACATGCACACCATGGTGTGTCAATACACATACATAAACACACAGACACAAATAAAATATATTAAAAAATAAAGTGGAGAGTAATTGATGAAGACACTTGCCATTGACCTGTGGCCTCTACACATATGCATACACACTTATGCATACATACCCATACATATATGAATATTCATATATACATATGCACATCTACCACACACACATACATGAAGAAAATTAAATTAATGTTTATCTTCATTACTGAAGTTTTTGGTGCTACCTTAAACCTAACCAAATGCTTCATTTGCCTCATGGTAGCCCTGGACCTGGCTGATCTCCACATGAATCATTTCAGCATTCATTTCAGTATTCAGTATTAACTGAAACAGAACAGGCCATTTCTGTGCATCTTTTTTCTTTTTTACTTGAATCTCTTGTTTTCCTTTTTGGTGACATTTGTACAAATACTCTTTTGTGATAAAGCTTACTGTGGTTTGATTCATGTGTCCCCCCCCCATAAACTTATGTGTTTAGAATGCTTGGTCCCCACCTGATGGCAGTTTTGTACCTTGTTGGAGGTGTGTTGTTTTAGCAGGCTTTTGAGTACTATAGCCAGCTTGCTCTTGCCAGTGTTTGGCACACTCTCCTGCTGCTGTTGTCCACCTGATGTTGGACAGGAGATGAGCTACAGCCTCTGCTCATGCCATCTTGTAGCTTCTGCTCAAGTCTCTGAGCCAAAATAAACCCTGTCCTTCAATGAACTGCTTTTGGTCATGTTCTTTCAGCCAACAACAATAAAGTGAACTGCAAGGATAGATTGGTACCAGAGAGTGGATTGTTGCTGCTAGAACTCTGATTCTGTGGCTCTGGCCTTTTAGAACTGATTTGTAGAAGGAATGTGGAAGGATTTGTGATGTTGGCCTGAGAGATGCCTTGCAGTGCTGTAAGTCCAGCTTCATTCTGGTCAGAGTTGAAAGACCTAAATGCAGTTAGAGCTATAGACAGTAAGGTTTAGCTTATGAGGGGAAGAAGGATATTTGTAGGGACTAGGCTAGAGGCAGTTTGTGTGAGAGGATTGCAGGCATCCTGCCTGCTTGTGTCCTGAGAACTTGTGCAGGGTTATTTTACATAGAAATGGACTGGTGTGAACAGATGGAGATGGC